>JAJHUR010092307.1:0-12985 GCA_027495735.1 Lutjanus campechanus
AGGGCTGGTTCGGAGCTAGAGCCAGACTTAGCACCAGTTCTTTGGTTTTCCACAGCCAAAGCACCGGCTCCTGGCTCTCAAAACTGGTGCTAGGCAAGCACCAACTCTTTGCTGGTCTAGCGGAAAGAACCACGTCACGTCGGGGGCTACGGGCTTACGTCAGGGGCTGGGGGCGGGGTTATTGAACAACCAAAGCAGCCGAAATCGACAGGCTGAAGCTGATTTCAATTAGCTCTAAACTCTTTAAATATATCACTTTATCGAGATGTTTTTAAAGATCATGCGAGAAAGTGGCCGTTTAGATCACAAGTGTGTCGTTTATTTGTCCAAATACCAACCGTTTACAATTTTGTCAGGACGAATTCGGAGAAATTTAAGCTAGCCGCAGCGAGCAATGCACTTCTGGTTATTTTCACAAAATAAAACCTCCCTTCCCTTTCTCATACAAAAAACAACATTGAACCAACCGCGAACCGGCTCTAGCACCAGCACTAGCACCAGCCCTGGAACCAGCTTGATGGAAAAGGGGTATCAGTGGATCTTCAGTGTGGCCCAGGACAGACTGATGAAAGACTGTGGTCACATGCTGATCAAGTCACCTCTGATTGTGGTCAGCTTTCATTGCATCTCGGATGCATTCACACCTGTTTTTAGAGCTGTCCACTTGTGATTGGATCACCCTGGATGCATGTTAAAAGGATATTCCACCTTTGCATGATAATCCACTCAATATGTACTCACCCCTATGTGAGGATGGGTGAAGATCTTCAGTTCACAAAACAATCCTGGAGTTTCAGCAGAAAACATGGTTGCAGCCAAACCCGGTACAATGGCAGTGAATGGTGACCCAGTTACAAACGTTAAAAAAAGAAGGTCGATCTCGCGATATTTTCACACGTGCATCCATTAAGAGATATATGAACATCAACGCCATGTTTACATGCTACCTGCTACATGCTACAGTTGACATTTCGGCTAAAAACATGGTGGACACTTGGATTACACCACACGAGCAGGGTGGAGACATTTTGTGTTTGTTTTGTGTACTATTTTTTTATGTTTACGTTTGGTCTCCATTCACTGCCATTAGCTGCAACCCTGTTTTCTGCTGAAACTCCAGGATTGTTTTGTGAACTGAAGATCTTCACCCATCCTCACATCAGCACAAATTGAGTGGACTATTATTCTGTGGTGGAATATCGCTTTAATACCAGGTGTAAACAGACTCTTGTTATCATCCAAGTACAGACTTTACACTTCAACTTTGAACTGCACACACATGCAGCTGGTGTAACATGCTGCAGATCTTTCGCTGCCCTTTTTTTTTTTTTTATCATTTCATATTTGTGCCTGTTGTTTACGTTACAGCTTGTCTGATTGGCCTCGCTGCTTGTTAATGTTTGTTTCCTGGTTTTTTCTGCTTTCCCACAGGTCTCCAATTGAAAATCAACATGGCACTGTTTCCTGCACTCTTCCACCCTGTCGTCAGGCTTGTCCTCCTTTATTTTGGCTGGAGCAGACTGGCGACTGTAGGCTGCAATAGAACATAACAGTGACTACCAAGGCTGACAGAAAACCGCCAAGCAAGTGCCAACTCAAAAAAACAAAACAAAAAAACCCCACCAACAAAAACCCAGAAGATAATAAAACATTTTTCAAGTCTATGAACTGCTTCAACATTCAGGAAGATATTGTAAAGACATGTATATAGCACAGACTAAACCGGATAATATATAAGCTCCCTTTCCATCCATCGAGACACTTAGACCAAATGAGTAGCGCTGGTTCAGATAGATTTATTTTTGTCCATCTTCCCTTTCTCAGCTCCGGCATGCATTAGTTCTCTTAGATTGTTTTAACAGGAGGTCTTAAATAGAGTCGTGATGCTGTTGGAGGAATGTCACCTGTGAAGAGCTTGGGTCGATTCAGCCGAGATGTGAATGACGTGACTGATGGAGGGTTTACTTTTTCTTTTTTATTGTTTTTTGAGGAGTTCCGCCATATTAGAATACGCAGCTGTTCTTGTGGGTTCTTTAACTCTCAGAACTCGACATCAATTGTGTACCCCGAATGATTTTGTGTTTCTTTTATCAGTTGCAAGTCTTACCATCCTGCTCCGTTGGCTGAAGAAAAGGCAACATACCCCTTTGATTTTTGTGCATGCGAAATTTTGTTTTTCTTTTTTCAAAAGTGCCTCCTAATAAAATGCTTGGCCACTTCACCCTGCATTGAACAAGTGTTTAAAAATGTTGAAAAAAGATGGAGAAACTATGTACCACCTATGTTTGAATTTATTTAATAGCCAGTACACAGGGAATCTGTATAATTAGGGTATCGGTAACAATTTGGTGTAGCAATAACTCCCCTAGTATGAAATGTACACGTTAATTTTTGATATCCTGATACAGTTTGAGGTCCTCTTCTCCAATATTCTGTTATTTTAGCAGCCTCTCTTTCCTCGTCTGTGTTGTCCTCAGTAGGAATTGTTATGCATGCTTTATTGTACTTTTTGTTTTGGTTTGTTTTTTTTTGCTGAATGTTTCTGGGATTTTGTTTGCGAATGTTTGAGTGTTTGTGTATTCAGTATGTGTGCCCCTTTTGTTTTGTCGCTCTTTCCCCCCCAGATCCACAATCTCATGATTATTCTGCTCACTGAACTATTGCAGTTTTGCCTAATGTACAAAGACAAAATACTGATGTATATTTTTCATGTTATGAAACCTGTCACCTGTAGTGAGTTCTTCTAAAATATGACTTTTTTTCAATATTTACTTGTGTATTTAATTCAGCCGTGTTTTGGATACAACATGAATTACATGTTGCTCATGACAGAAAGGCAACAGAAACCTTTCATGTACACAATGTGTTTTCATTGCACAAATGATGTTTATTTATAGAGTGCCTTTTATTTTTTACCTGGCTTATCTGCCAGTCTTTCAAACAAAATGTCCATCAAATATCGCAGATATTTAGACAGTTAAAGGGGCAGAGAACCCCAAAATCAAGAGTACACATTTTTTCTCCTACCTGTAGTGCTACTTAGTCATCAAGATTGTTTTGGTGTGAGTTTCCAAGTTTTGGAGATATTGGCTGTAGAGATGTCAAATATAATGGAGACAGTTGACACTCTGCTTGTGATGCACAAAGTGCCAAAAAAAAAATAAGAAAAAAATCAGCAGCAGTGTCTCCTTCCAGATATTGTGTGAATAGTTTCATCTAGGAACCGTTTTCTTCTACTAAACTACATCCACCAACCATATCACCGCCCTGAAGGAAGTAGGGCTGCACAATTAATGTTTTATCGAAATTGCAATATGGCTTTCTGCAATATTTGTGAAAGGCAAAATGTGTCAAAAAACATTCAAATGAATGAATGTGGTGAGACAGAGATGTCCTGTTCTACAATCAGGTTCTGCAGATTAAGAAAACATGTTCCTTTAGTGCAGATTCCTGCAAAAAAAAAAAAGAATCACACCATAGTCATTTTAACATGTTTTTCAATCAAAATAAGAATAATGATGTAAAAATTACCATTACCTCTAATAGTACAAATCATATCACAATTGCAGTATCAGTCTAAATAATTGCAATTAGATGTTCTTTCAAAATCGTTCCGCCCTAGAAGGAAGCATGCACCTACTCATGGATGACACAGCTCAGCTGAGGCGGACACCATGAATGTTTACATCCCGCACTTTGAGGAGCTTAAGCCCCGCGTCCATGAGTAGGTGCACAGTTCTTTCAGCACGGTGATACAATTATGAGAATCAGAAATACTTAACTGATCCCTGTGGGGAAAATGTTCAAGTTCATTAGTGGGCATAGTTATGTAGGAAGAAAATAGTTCCTACATGAAACTGCCCACATGAGGTCTGTGCATTATCTTGAGTAACTGGATCAGAAATTCTGCAAAAAGATGTTACTGTTGAGTTTTTTAAATGTATTTTTTGCTGCTTTGAGGACCACAAGCTGAGTGCCATCTACTTCCATTATATTCAAGAGAAGGTAGACATCTCTAAGACCGACATCTCTATAAGTCTGCAACCCACACCAAAATGATCTAGATGGATAAATAGCACTACAGGTATGAGCACAAGTACACATTTTTGATTTTTGGGTGAACTGTCCCTTTAATACAACAGTGTTAAACTTCAACATCATCATCTGTTTTCCCAGCAAGATCAGTCTTCAAATAACTCTGCACATACAGTATGTGGGTCTTTTTATGCCTTTATTGTGAAAGGACAGCTGAAATGAGGACTACAAAGGAGGGGGGGGGGGGCAAAGGACCACAGGCAGAAGTCCAAACCCTCAACCTACTGAACTATCAGGCCACCACAAAACATATTTTTAGTTGGGGTTCACTGAGACTTGTAGGTTTATAAACTGTTTCTCATGTCCAATCTCCACACAAGCACATCACCATCACTCAGGAAAGTCACAAACTTGATCCAACATGATTTTCCTCTTTTTTCATTCACTGTCTGATCAAATAATATTCAGTGCTGCAGTGTAAAACTAATGCAAATGAACCTCATCCATGATAAATGTAGAACAAGACTGTCTGAACATGGAGGAACAGGAGTCTTATTATCACCATACTTTGGTAAACTAAATGTATCCAGTGATTTGGGAGACAGAATCCTGTTGCTCAGTAAAAAAAAATTATCTGAAGAGAAGATTCATTTGTGTCAGCAGCATACATCTATATATCTGCTTAATACTTTGTAACTTTTTAAAGAACTCTATGAGTAGATTATTAACTATCACCTGTTTTCCTGGTTGCTGTAATACAAAATGCACGTGCAGTGGCCCTTCTGTTTGATCTGTGTCTAGGGCAGTCACTCCCAAACTTAAAAAGGGCACAGCCCAATTTGAAATCTGCAAAGCCCACCCCAACCTGTACCACAACTCTGATCAACACACAAGACTAATCTTACCAGTGAGTACATACAAGATGTGTTCTAGTGTTAATGTGACAGGTCACCAAATACGGTGTAACACCAATAAATCTGTCTTTGTTTTATTAGTTCTGACTACTTTTTTAAAAAATCAGTCACAAATATTTAATGGTAATTATAAACTTGTGCATTTTAAACTTAAAACATTTTATTTATGTATTTTTCATGACCTCTCAAGGCCCCATGTTGGGCCGCAGCCCACACTTTGGGAATCACTGATCTAGGCGACAGACACAAGAGTCATATGTGGCCTCACCTGACCAGACCATGACTGTACCCAGGTCAGCAGCTTGGCTTCATAATGAACGCCCTTATACTGCAGGAGTGGAGTGTCAGATAAATAAGACACGTCTGTTGTCATAAATGAGTCAGTGTTTGTATATGTTGCTGTTGTGACATTATGGATACAGTGACAGAGATGAATCCACTGTGTACTCCTACTTTAGAACTATACCTGGCACATTAGTGCAGCTTTTCATCGTACATGTAGAGGAGTTTAGCAGCATGGAGAGACTGAGCCTCAGACTGGGCCTTGATTCTCTGGCCCTCTGCTCGTGATGCTTCTGCTTGCAACAGGGCCTCCGTGGGCTGGCCAGTCTCACTACAGTACTGGACTGATACCAGACCTGAAAATCAACACAGAAGAGGCTGTAATTTTGCTGAAGATGATGGCAAATGTCCATTGATGAAGAGAAATGAGATGAAACATCTAAGCAGGCAACATTACACATCAGTCTGAAGCTTTCCCGATTCAAAATACTGCACAAGCTGTAGCTCTCCAGCATGTTTCAATGTGTGGACCCAGCTTGTGACAGATACAGAGAATCAGGAGCTTCAGTTCTCTGCTGCATACTCCATCCACACGTCTTACACAGGAGTGGAAGTAACTAATTACTGATACTCAAATTACTGTAATTAAGTAGATTTTTTTTGGGATAGTTGTACTATTATGAGCAGTTGTTCTAGTCTGTATTTGAGTAAGCATTACCTTATGTAAACTACTTAGTTACTTTTAAAATCATAATTGAGAGCTGAATACAATTTGAATTAATAATCAAAACTTTCATCTTCATTTTTGTAGCCAATAAGGCTATCTGATCACAAACCAGCCAATGAAACAATGATATAATGATGAACAACTAACTGTTAATCATTGATCATTAATCGATTAATCACCATTGAGAATTTAAACAATTAAAATTCTATTCTTGGATAATTAATCAAGATTCTAGTAATTGTGCCTCATTTGACATTGTTTTTTCTGGCGGAGCCATTTGTTGAATAAGGAAACTCCCTTAAAATGAGAAAAAAAAGACACACACACACAAAAAAAAAATACAAAACATGTTTTTTGTATCTTATAAAAAATATATAATTAATTGATTGCTAGCATTTTTAACTGTTGGTTAAGGAAAATGCACAAAATTTGCAACCCTAGTTTGGAGAGGTGACTATTTAAACTGAAGATATGGAGTAACAAACCTCTTTGATACTGAAGTATTTTTTTTTCAACACCAGTACTTTAACTTGTAATTGAATAATTTTTTAGTAATGTAACAGTACGTGTACTTTTCAGTACTCTTTCCACCACTGGCATTACACTGGCTTAATTTTTACTTTTTGAAGGACCCATTCATAACTATTTATTTCTAACTACTTATCTATTTTATTGGCTTTTATGTATGAGGTAAAGCTGCTCATGTAGTAACCTACTGTTGAAGAATTACAAAAATGGAGCAACTCTGACCCTTACCTTCAGTAAAAGTAGAGACGCGATGGTCTTAAAATACTCAATAACAAGTTAAATTTATCAGAGAAATTTACTAGAGGGACTCGTTAGGTAGAATGGCTCCTTTCACAATGTTATATGATTATAGACTAGATAGATAGATTGATATAATAGATTTCCTCTTCTTTTTCTAAGGAACAATCACATAGGAGCACTTGAAGGCAACATAAGTTTGACAACTGTTCAGCTCTCTTCAATGGAGACTTCTCCATACTCTCAATTTCAATTTTCAATTTCAATTTAATTAGCTTAATTGGCACGACGTTTTGGATCAAACATGTTGCCAAAGCAAAAAGTCATATTATACATAATACATACAATATAGTAAACAGTAAATAGTAAATGTTACAAATGAAATAAAAAAAGAAATAAATAATAAATCCTACACTGAAATGTTCCTTGCTTTGTGACATGCAGTTACATATTGTCTGACTGTACTGAAATCCTATCTTCTCATTGAAGGGTTTGTATGAGTGTTTTCGGGAGAGTAAGAAAGTCTGGGATTTTCTGGTTCCCACGCTCAATATGAAATCATAGGAGACCCTATGAGAACTTTTTAACAAAATGTTCCCTTTAATAGAGAAAATCATTAACTTCAGCGCTGATATCAACTTATTGTGCGTTAAACCCCATGTTTAACATTAGCACTTTAATATTATAATCTATTCCCTGCAAAAGAACTGTAATTGTCATGTGATAAACTATCAATTAACGTGTTTTGAGTGACCACTTGAACGCAGCACCACTGCCTCCTCTCTCCTCTCCGTCATATCGCGATAGAGACCATTGGGCCACGGAGCTAACGCTGAGCAACATGGCGGAAGGTATGAGATTGGGTTTTTTTGACTATTGAGTCCACTCCCTGTTTTCCTCGCACGCTTTTTTGGTCTGCTATACAGAATCAACTAGTGTCTGGGCAGTTTAATAAACCGTGCGTTGTCTGTGGGTGAAAATACGAATAATTGCGACACTTGTCTTGTCACACTGGGCTCTGCCTGTGTGTCGTTAGCTCTCGTTGATGTTGCTAGCTGAATTTAATAGCTACGAGTTAACGTTAGCCGAACCGGGCAGAAGATGTTGTTGCTTGGTTGGACTGCAGAGAACATTTCTTTGTTTAGGCAGGCTGCAGGTTTGCTACGTACGAAATAAACCGTATGTTAACTTACAGAATTAGCAGGTAATACTGATATGAATGTCTAGCTAAACATCTTGGATAGCATCAAACTGTCTATATTAACGTTATGTATTCTAGCTCTGATTTTCTTAACAGTCAAGCTAATGCTCCGTTAACTGTCGCTATGTTCTTCACGAAGCTATACTTTATTTTAACGTAATTTGGTGGTAGTTCAGTTAAATGGGTGGTAAATACAGAGCAGGAGACTTCACAGGTGTCACTCCCTGTAAGGTATCATCTGCACCACCTGGCAGAGGTGCCATAGCCAAGGGCACCACCTATATTTGGCCTAAGACATAAGGCAATGTCTGCTGGGTGGTGCTCCTTCAGGGAAATCTGCTTACCAACTTGAATCCAGAGAACAAACTCTCCAATCTGTGCTGTCAGGGATGTGTATGGAGCTGCTTCACTGCTGCTGAGCAGAAAACACCCCTTTTCTGCACATGTTAAGTGATTGTCTGAGCTTTAACTTAAATGAGAGAGTTCCATGTTAAAGAGAAGACCTTTATTTTTCCTTAAAATGACCTTTGCGATGTCTGTATTTTGTGGTGAGTGGCACTTTCATTGTGTTTTCTGTTTCTGGTCTACTGTACATGGGACAAGATCATGTTCACAAGTCCTGACAAAATGGAGTACATTTCTCACAAGTTGTTTATGTTGCATTACTTTTAAATGGTGAGGGTTTGTTGTCTGTATACAGATAAACTTTTCAAAGTTTCAGGTTTATAATGCATTAGTAATGCCTGCTAAATTCTGCAAAACAAAGGTGTATTTTTAAGATATTATAAGACTTGGTCGGTTGGTTCTAATCTGCTGCTCCTCCACTGTGCCGCCCTTCCTGTGTTGAGCTGATCAGGTGGTTTTCAGAGACACCCCCTTCTGTTCCTCATGACCGGTGGCCATGCCAGTAACGGTTTACAAGGGAGGCCAAAGTAACGTGCCATCTCAGCATTCTTTCCTCGCTAAAACTTTACTGGTTTAAAGGAAGGAAATGGGCCTCAGTGAAACTCTGAGGAATCCAGATGAGACATGAGTTAGTGTTGTAACAGCAAGATCTGTAGAAAGAAAGTGTATTTCACTTAGAGGAAAAGGGAAAGCAAAGCAAAATCTTGTATGCCTTACGGGGCATACTGAAAATGTTTTCTCTGTGCATCTCAGCCTTTATCCAGAAATAAGCCAGTGTCATGAAAAGAAATAATGGCTTTTGTGGCATTCCTCAAACCATTAGTACTCTGCAAATCCTGCTCACATCCCTGCTAAAAGAATCATCTTTAAACAACACGTTTTTTGGAAAATAAAATGCATAAAACAAATCATAAAAAGCTACTGGATATTTCAACGATAGGACTTTGGACCAAAGGTCCCTCAAAGGTCCAGTTCTAACCCGTGTCCAGAAATGGGTCATTCTAACCTACTGTCTGTATTCCTGCATCTTGTTTTGTCCTCTGTCTGTCTCCTGTCCCTTGATGTGGGACAGAGGAGGTGGCCAAGCTGCAGAAGCACCTGGCCCTGCTCAGGCAGGAGTACGTGAAGATGCAGCAGAAGCTGGCCGACACAGAGAGGCGCTGTGCCGTCCTCGCTGCTCAGACCACCGGTCAGGGTTCCCCCAGCCCTGCAGCTGCAGACACCTTCATCAGCCGTCTGCTCGACATTGTGGCCGACCTCTATCAGCAGGAGCAGTACAGGTGAGGATCGTGTCTGGAATGGATGGGTACAGGTTTTGTTTGGGATTTTTCTCATCCAGCAGTCCTGCAAATGTTATTATAGAGTTATGTGTCAGCTCTTGTACTTGTGTTGTGATACAAATCACCTACATTTTCACTGTAAGGAATGTTTTAAAGGGACAGATCAGCTCAAATCAAAAATACATATTTTTCCTCCTTCCTGCGGTGCTATTTAGGGATGTCACGATACCAGCAATTTTGTATTCACTGCAGTGAATTTCCATCATTCTTGATATCCAACTGGATATCATGGTAAAAAAACAAGAATAAAATTCAGCTATTATTATTTTTCTTTTCCACAAAACTCTTCTGAGCTTCTAGGGTGAAAGACTGAGGGGGTTATTTACTCTGCCTGACACACTGTCAGGGGAACATGTTGCGTCTGGAAAGTAATGCAAAAGTGCAGTGATTTCTGCTGCTGAACTTTGAATGTAAGTACAGCAATAGTTTAAATTTATTGACATGGTGAGAGACAAAATGCTAACGTCATAGTTTGTAGATTTGATGACACTAGCATATGAGCTATGATAGGTTAGCATTTAGAGTTTTGCGGTTGCAAATGTCGTGGAACAAGAAGTGAAACTCACTCACTCACCCTCTTGTTGACCGTCTGCGAACTGCTTCTCTAAGTTAATAAGTTGGAAGTGTTCCCTCCTTTTGTATGAAGTTTGATGGCACCATACTGGTTATAGCACCAAACTGGTTATAGCAAATGTATGACTCCCGATGATCCACCATAAACAGTCGCCTCCTTCCATTCTAACTCTGTTTACTTGACAAGTTGAGCTGTGGCTGCAGCTGCACATGTTGCTATGTTACGGCTGGTTCACACTACATGATTCTACATGATTCTACATGATTCGGAGGCCTGCCTATTTTTGCCCGTGTGACACGTATGGTTCTCAGCAAAAATACATATTAATACGTCAATCATATTGACGTTATATCAGCAACATGCCACCTCTCACTACAGTTTCATTGTCTGCATCTGTGTAATATGTCAGACATGGAAAAAATGGGCACAGGGCAGTGTTTTTTTCTTTCTCTCTTTTTTCTTCTCCCTCTATCCATCCCTCCCTCCCTCTCTGAATGAGGGGGAGAAACACTGAATGCGTTCAGAAAACAGCTCTTTTCTTCTCTTCCAAATTCTTCTGCAAACTCAATGTAGAAAGATAGGCCTCTCAGAAGCCGCCTTACAGCAGAAACACAGCCTGTGTGGACACCACAGTGTGTGCGAGCTGCAGCAGTTCAGCGACAATGCAATCACGTGCTGCTCAAGCGTGTAGTGTGAACCAGCCATTACACGTGTAGTTGTTATTGTCCCACCATGTTTTCTTCTTCCTTTGGCATTTAACAGCAGACTATAGCACTTGTAGGTGTATGTACTGTGTATGTCAGGTCAGGAAGAATTGCATCTCTGGTACCTCTGGTACTGTAAAAAAAAAAAAAAAGAGTACTGTCACATTTAAAAAATTTAATTCAGTTTTGGAGATATTGGCCATAGAGATGTCTGCTTTCTCTCCAATACAAGCAAGCTAGATAGCACTTGGCCTGTGGTGCCACAGAAATTCATCAGCATTGTCTTTTTCCAGAAATCATGACCCAGTTACCTAAGATAATCCCCAGACCTTGTTGTGACCGGTTCCATGTAGGAACTATTTTCTTTCTACCAAACTACACCCACCAGCGAAGAGGTAAGCATGCATCTCCTCATGGACGAGAGGTTACAGCTCAGCTGAGGAGGACACCATTATTGTTGACATCCTGTGCTGTCAGGAGTAACAACCTCTCGTCCATGAGTAGATGCATACTTCCTTCTATGCAGTGACACAGTTGGCAGGTGTAGTTCGGTAAAAAGATTTATATAATTTTTTTTGAGTGAACTGTCTCTTTAAATGCTGTTAAGTGTGAGAGACTTTTCAGCTTTCAAAAGTTCAATTCTTTTTTGTTAGCTATGGCCTTATTGAGGATCTATAATATTTGTGACACAGACTTGGTTTCTCAGAGATGGATGTCTTGGTTTCGCAGTGATCTGAAAGTGAAAGTGGCCGGGGAGAAGCTCAGTGCCCATAAGTTTGTGTTGGCTGCCCGCAGTGATGTCTGGAGTCTGGCCAACCTGGCCTCCACCTCTGAACTGGACCTGTCTGGTGAGCAACCCCTGATGTGATGTCACTGTGTTAAAGGAGTAACTTTAGTCATAATGAAAATCCTTTTGCTACCTATAGCACTTAGCCCTCTGTTAGTCAGCAAGCTTGTGGGTTAACAGATGATGTAAATATTTATTTAGGAGAGGATTGTGCAGACTGCCAAAGTCCAGTATTGGACAGTTTTGTTCCCTGTAGGTTTTGGCCCCCATTTCTATTTGTCAGTCAGCTAATCAGTAAGGTTTGAATTTGTATAAATGTGAGAAAATGACTGCCGGAGAAATTTGCAACTACAAACTAGGGTATTCCAGTTTTTCAAAATAAGGGAAATGAATAGTGGTCCTTTTTAAATTTTTCATTTTTCCCCCCAAATAATTGTTATCATGATAGAAATACCACAGGTTGGTAAGTGATCATTCTGTGTGCATTTTTGACTCGATGACATGATGGACCTCCAGATTGCAAACCGGAGGTTGCCATGGCAATGTTGCGCTGGGCATACACTGATGAGTTGGAACTCAGTGAGGATGATGCCTTCCTTATTGACCTGATGAAGCTGGCCAACCGCTTCCAGCTCCAGCTGCTCAGAGAGAGGTCAGCACAATACTCATGTTTACATTGCTTGCTACAGTTAAACTTTAATTGTTGCCAGTGGCAACATTTTATAGAGCGACATATGTGGCTTAACAGCCTGAAAATACTTTTGTTTCTCCTCTGGGACAGGTGTGAAAAAGGCGTGATGTCCTCAGTGAATGTCAGGAACTGCATTCGCTTCTACCAAACAGCAGAGGAGCTAAATGCCACCACCCTGATGAACTACTGTGGGGAGATCATCGCCAGTCACTGGGTGAGGACCTTCAGACAGCGTTGGTGGCTAATAAGGCTAGGGGGTGTTAGGGTGTGTCTATGTGTTGGCGTACATGTGGTGATTTTTGTACTTAGTGCTGTTGGCACTGAAAATGATACAGTATCAAAGCATCATTAGCAAGTATCATTGGCCAATATGGCTGTTAATATTACAGAATTGCAACCATATCGAACAACTACCAGAAATGGTTTAAAATGCCATATAATAGCAGAGCTGTAGTGATATTTGCTAGGGCACCAGAGCGACTGATGTGGCTGTGATTCTGCAGAAAACAACTGGAAAAAGACGCCTCTCACTTCAAAAACTGCTCTGCTTGATTGGGCAC
>JAJHUR010092309.1:0-27191 GCA_027495735.1 Lutjanus campechanus
GCGTGGGGTCTGCTGCTTGGTTTCTCTAAAATAATTAAGGGGCAGTGTTTGAAAAACTGCCTCAATAAAAAAAAAATTTTTTTTTTTAAATGTCTGCTGAATTACAAAAAAATATTCTTAATGAAACAGTGTGTAGAAGTACCACTCGCCTCACCCTCACCATCCAAGCATGTAGAACCCAGTGTGCATGGCACTATCTAGAGCTACGTCACATGCATGCACATTGTCATGGTTCTTAATATAAAATTGTTTACCATAATATATGTCTAAAGTGTGAGTATGTATATTTCCATTGCTGTATACCAATCAGAAACAGGTTTTCAATGATGGATTTATTGATCATACATTTACATATAAAAAGAAACAGTAACTCAATCACTGACTTAAGTTTTTATCATGAATCAATGAGTTTAAAAGTTGTTAAACTATTATTATTATGTATACTGAAAAAGTTAACTTTAAGCCCTGATTGTGGTTCATGATGGTGTTATCAGTTTGAATAAGTGTATTAATATCATATTTTATCTATTCTATGCAAATCTTATGCTAATGTGTATTTTAACACCCCAGGTTGAAAGGGGAATGGTGGTGCTAAAGTATAATTATGCAATTGTCCTTTTTTTTTTGTGTCAATGCAGACTGCAGAGTTGGCCCTGTCCAACTTGAAAACCAAGTATGAGACAGAGAAGAGCATGGTGTCAGAGACCATGATGAAACTGCGGAACGAGCTCAAAGCTTTGAAGGAGGATGCCGCCACCTTCTCTTCACTCCGAGTCATGTTTGCCAGCCGGTAAGATTTTCATTTTACGTATGAGGGGGAAAAGTATCATATTCAACAGTGTTATAAAAGAAAAAGGAAAAAAAAAACTTTGCTCATGTTGTTCATGCTGAGTAATGGTACTCTTGTTGTGGTACAGCTCTTGTTACCACTCATGTAATGAGCTTACCATGCTTATTACGCCTGTGGACAATCCACTGGTTCACGTGAAGATTATGAACCACATGCTCTGCCCTGTGCCGACGGGGGAGGAGGCAAGGACAGATTTGTCCCATCAAGTCAGGTCACCTTAGCACCTTAGACGTCTAATGATGGTGGGAGACGGGTGGGACGTTAGATAGGGTGGGTAGGTGCTTTCAAGGGTCAAACTTACAGAGCACAACACTCACTAATCACTAACCTCTCCTGATAATCCGTTGGCATGGATAATTGTTTGGAGGAGTTTTCTTTGTATTGGGTTAATGATTGAACTAATTTCTTTTCCTTGGATTTTTACTTGTGTTATTTGTGAGGGACAGCAGAAATATTTTCATTATCATTTGATATTAATTCTCAGAGAATCTTCTTGAACATGTATCATCTGTCTAGACCCTCTCCAGACAGTTATGAGCTGGCATTTGATTATCCCTAAGAAGGATTGGAGAACAGACAGTGGTCAAGGACTACAACTGTCTGTTGCAACAGGCTAAAGATTACAGCTTGAAAAGATCCCCTCCCTTATAATTAAGTTCTGTGGTGCCATCATGTGGAAAGCTGGAGTGACTGCATTTCTACAGTATGTCATGATTCACATTCACGCCTCTTTTCTTCCTCTCGAAATTATTAATAGTTGTAGATCAACATAATATTAATAAAATCCCCAGTGAACATTTTAGGAGCACCACTAAAATTGACATGCAACTCCCTGGGGAGTTGCCATTTCACACCAGTGCTCCCACTACAATCCTCCGTCATTTAAAACGATTTGTTCCATCTGTCAGTCTAAAAATAAGAAGACCTTTGCGGAACAGAATGAAGTATAAACAAATGATATTTATTCAATAGAATATTTTCTACAAAATATTAAGATAAGTTAGTTCACATAAATAGAAAATTTAATCACTAGTCAATGTCAGTCCGTTGCTGTCCATCTTGAATTGGTCCAGACTGATAGACCAGATAATCATGGTGCTGTTTTTAAAGTATGTGTCCCAGAAGCTGCTGCTTGAAAGCACAAGTTTCATTTTGTTCATGCACGGTATGTTCACATAATGTTGCAGCCATCTTTTCTGAGCTGCAGCATATAAACACTATTGGCATTTATCAAACAATAATCATTGAACGCTCATGTCTGAAAGGCAGGAAGTCACAGAGCAGCCCTGGAAGTGGTTGGCAAGCAGCCAGGACACATATCAAGAGATGCCTCTCACTCTGGTGTTTCACATGATGTACAATGATGATTTAAAAAGAAAAAAACAAACCAAAAATTTGGGGCATATTTGCAATTTGTATTGGTGCTCTAAGTTATAAAATGTTTCATTTCAATGTAAATTTAATAGTTTTGCCATCCAAAAACCATCATCGGCGTGAAGACATCACTGCATGCTTTGGTAACTTGTGATGGTTTAACAAGTAATTAATTAATAAAAAAAACCTGCCTAATCAATAATGATGATAATCTTCAGCTAGTGTTTGGTCACAGCTGGTGTTGAAGGTTTGCGTGTGTTGTGTGTCTCTAACTTTGTGCTTTAATTTGCCTGCTTGTGCATGTTGCATCTTTTCATTGTGTGTGCGTATCTCAGGTGTGACCAGTACGTTACCCAGCTGGATGAGATGCAGAGGCAGCTGGCAGCAGCCGAGGATGAGAAGAAGACACTGAATTCTCTGCTGCGTATGGCCATCCAGCAGAAGTTGGCCCTTACTCAGCGTCTGGAGGACCTGGAGGCCCCTCTGTCTCCGCACAGCTTGAACAGCAGCCCCCGCCGCTCCCGGGCCAAAGAGCTGGCCACTAAGTCGGGCCGGGCTCCACGGAGCCCCCGAGGGAGTCCTGCACGCCCCCCGCTGAGGAGCAGTCCACGGGCTAGCCCGGTTCTCGGCAGCAGCGTTCCCGCCATGGCCACGCACCACCTGCGAAGTCTCACCCGAAGCCTCCACACAAGCCCCGTAAGAACCCCTCTCTCTCTTTGTCCTGACAACCCCAGCCAGACAACCAGCCGGTCAAGCAGAGGGAAGGGTCTCCCACGAGACGCCACCTTCATTAGAAGTCATAGTGTCAGTGATGTTTTTAATGCAGAGTCGAGTTCTGGTTACCCCCCAACGCGTAAAAGCTCCACCAGTTCTGTGAGCAGCGAGATAATGGTCAAAACACAAGTGCGTGATTCAAGAAGAGGTTTGCCAAGCCGGAGAGCTTCGGTCCCTGCTCGTCAGGACACCTTCATTACAACTCGTGTCGTACCTGCCTCTACCACTAGGCTAAAATCTTCTTTGTTTTCTTCATCCACTGATAATCTAACCTCTTCTAAAGCTTTGTGTGCGTATCCTAACACATCTGAAGCATGGGGTGAAAGTAAACAAAAGCCTGATCAAAAACAAAACGTAGATCCTTCTGTAAGAAGAAAACAGCTGGGTCACAGGTCTAATTCTGTACAAGCAGCAGCTGCATGCCGCAACACATTTCAGTCAGACGCCAGCTCCTCTCATTTGAATGCTAAATCTTCAGGGGCCCCGACAAACGCATCTCTCCCCGGTCAAAATCCTCCTGGTAGGACCAGGATGACGGGTATCTGTAGAGAGTCTAGACGTAGGTTATCCGCCTCTACAAGTAGAAGCAATGAGGAATCGCACATTAATGTCAGTAAGAGCTCTAATAAAGTTCAGGGCACGCCTGCCAGGCCCCGGAGTTCTCACTCCAAATCATCTCGTAGGCGATGAAATAAAGAGGCCAGCAGATTTATTCTCTATTCTAAATTTCTTTATGCTATAAAATATTATAGGGGTAGTTTGGATTATTTGAAGTGGAGTTGTGTGAAGCACTTATTGACTCGGTGTATTACCCACAGTAGATGGATCTGCATGTCCCCACTTTGAAGAAACAGCAGGAGTACCAGCATGGAAGCTAAGTAACGAACTGCTGTGGATAGGGTCAGCAACAAAACATATTTTATCCACTTTTTAAAAAAGGCCCACAGAAAAAAATCAATACCACTTTAAGTGTACGCTATATTTAAAATATTTTCACCGCTTAACCTTGCCGCCAGACAGCTTTTTCTGAAGGGAAACCACTGTGTAAGCCAAGTGTAGCTCTCTCCAAAGCAACACAACATTAATTTTACTGTGAAGGACACGGGAGTTGCTGGTCTGCCGCTGCTTTGATCAGTTAGTTTGGTTGCGTTATTGTGTGACATTGATGTTTTAAAAGGTTAGTTCAGATTCACAGAAGGCAAGAGCTGCAGTCAACCGAGGAAAATCTTAGTAGACTGAAATTCTACTACCAATTGTTTTCTCTACACTATTTAAATCAGCCGCAGTGCAGAGTGACTCTACCTGAAGCCTAAATCATATTCACAGTGTTCCCAAACACATGAATTCCTGCAGTTTGACTATTTTTTTTCACACACAGCTATATTGTTACCTTCAGGAGATGCCTATTGAGTATATTTGTGTTACAGCAACAGCAGACAAACACAGCAGCAATGAGGAGTACAGAGCAGAATGAGCCGTCTTCAATGCAGCAACAAAGCTAACCCATTTCATACTGCAGCAACATGAAAGAACAGTTACAGCATCCAACCAACTACTGACGTTATTTACTTGCCTCAAGCGAGGATTAATGCCAACACGGTTTCTCGACTGTCCCTCAGTATTACGACTGTCCCTCAGTATTACAAGCGACAAAATAAACACTAAAACAACATAAAACATAACAAAATGGACTGCTTCCAAGTTTGAAGTCGGGTAACGAACAGCTGGTATTTATCCATCATTGAGCTTGAAATGTTACCAGCAGGCGCTCGTGAAGAAAGCAGGCAGAATAAAATACACACACAGGGCGTCATCAAAAATAAAGTCATAAATAAAGATTATCCACTCGGCTCTTCTGTCCTCTGAGGCGGTGGACCTTTTTTGAAGAAGCTAAAATATGTTTCCTGCTGATCCTGTCCACAGCTGTGCATTACTTACCTTCCATGCTGCTTCCTCAGCTTCTCCGAAGTGGAGAGTGAAGTACAGACGTCCATCTGCTGTAGTTAACACACTGACTATTGATAAGTACTTTGCACAACCCCACTTCAAATAATTTAAACTATCCCTTTAAATAAGCAATCTTAAATATTGTTAAGTATCGTATTGCACTTTGTTCAGAATTGACGCTTATTGGGGTTTGCTGTTATACATCTCACCTTTACTGATGTTCCTTTATATGTTGTATTGATCTGTTTATCCTTATCAATTTTCCTCACCTTTGTCATTTTATTTGTTTTTTTTGTTGAACTAAATATGTTTTTTTGTCTCTGTCTCACCTTGTCTTTGTAGCGCTGAAACACTCCTTCCATTACTCCAAACCCCCTTTTCTCCATAAGGACCTGTCTTCATGTTGACTCCCCGGCTCCCTCCTCCTTTCCTGACTCAAGACATCCTGTCCATCCCAGATACGATGCAACATTCCCACTCTACCCACCAGAACCATGGACTTAAAAAAAAAAAAAAAAAAGTAAAAAAAATAAATAAACAAAAAAATCTCTCATCCCGCCCTCTTGGTTTTTCTGCTTGGAGCGGAGAAACCTGCATGCAGCCTGGAGAAGGATGAAGAGACAAATGTGCTGCTCATTGCTCTGTGAAGTCATTGATTGTGTCTTTGTCCCGAGTGGATCCAACTTCCATCTGGTCTTGTTCAAGGCTGTGTGTTGTGGTGAACCATTGACAGTATTTATTCCAGAACCGAGAGACTTTTCATGTACAGTATTTACTGTCCTCAGACTCTGATTCAAGGCTATGATCTGTTTCAAGGCTGTACGTCTTTACCCTCTTGCCTTCTGTCTGGCGTCCTGGTCAGGCCTTGTCTGGCGTCTTTTAGTGTCTGTAGGCCGTTAGATCATCTGTGGTAGCTCTCCCAGGTAGTTGTTTTTATAGAACAATGCAGCCTTACTAACAGAATTGCTATCCTTCAAAGTAGAGAGCTTGCTTTTGTCTTGAGGTTCCTTCCTTTGACTGATGGTACAGTTACACACCCCTTTTTTAATTCAGTGACGTGTCTGGCTCTTTGGCTTCTGCCTATCTGCCACACCCTTTAACTAGAGGTCAGTAAACATGCCATTTCATTGATGGAAATAGACCAGCCATAAGTTCACCACCTCAGGTCAAACACAGAGTAATCAAATACGAGATTTGGGAGATCTTTAAAGCGATGGTTAACCCCAAAATCAAAAATACATATTTTTCCTCTTACCTGTAGTGCTATTTTTGTTTCCAAGTTTTGGACATAGTGGCTGTAGAGGTGTCTGCCTTTTCTCCAGTATAATGTGAATAAATGACACTCTATTAGATATGTATTGCAATTCAACAAGTATTGCGATTTGATGTTACAATTCATTGCAATTTATATTAGCTTGTTTAACACTAGAGCATAGGAACTCTAATTGTATACTTTTAGAGACTGTATATCATCAGTCATACTTCCAAAAACAATGAGCATCACATGTCAGACTGTCTTTGAGTTTTATTTCAGCAGCCGCATTTCTATGCTGTATATAAAAATAATAAATTAAATACTTTTTGAAGTAAACTGTTACATTTAGCTGTTCCTGCTTAGTAACCTGGTGCCGTACAGTCTGTCAGGCTAAAATGAATAGAGCCCCTGAAAACTGCACACAGCACAAAGAGCCTTTAAATGACATTCTGGACGTATGAAATTGAATTTTGAAACTAAATTTTGAGTTTTGCTGTAGCTGCTCAGTGTGTAGTGTTGAAGCCAGAATGATAGATTGAGTCGGCGCTATTAGTTAATTTCCACAGAGCAGCATAGTAAATATATACCTGTAAGTATGAGCTCACATTTTATGTTAAGTAAAATGGATTATTTTGTTAAGATATTACTGTGATCGTGATGCTAATTTCCATTATCTGTTAGAATTGAGCTAACACACTAGGCACTAGTTATTTATATAGAGAGAAAATTGATACCGCAATCAAAAAATCGATTCAGGAATCATTTTTTTTAAAAAGAAAAAAGATTCAGAATTCATTTATTAGATTTATTAGTAGCACTACACCTAAGAGGAAACGTTTTTGATTTTGGGGTGAACTGTCCCTTCAATGGGCATCTTACTTTGCAAACTATGCAGTCCAAGTCAGGACAGTGCCTGTAGACTTCCTGCTGTTCTTTAGGATCATGGTGAGTTTAGGAACTCACCTTCATTTTCAGTTTACTGTTACTGGCTGCAGCTAATTTGCAATTTAGCATCTCTCAGAAGAAGCAGCTCTCGGACGTCATCTGGGTGTGAGTGCAAGCGTCCCATTGGCTGTGCTGTTTGAACTGTGCGTTTTTAATAGACACGGTTTCACTTCACTCCAGAATTCAAGTGGCGTGGTTTACCCAGAAGTAAGACAAACATGTTCGGCCATGCTCATTTCTCTTGATTACATGGTCATGGTAACAGCTCCCATTCAGCTTCTGCTTTTTCTCACTCATTTGAACAGCTAAGCAACAATATCCATGATTTCATCACGTAATGTCACCTTGCTTTTGTGTGCTACCAAACTCAGCATGTTGTAATGGACTAGTGTTACCCCACAGCAAGCTAGTTTTCTGCTCCTGTGGCGACAGCATCCATTGTTTGCAGTTGAGAATGCTAATAATGCTGCTAACAGGCTGCTGTTAGAGTTGCTGCTTGTAGAAAAAAAAAAATGAAATACTAATATTGTCCCATAATTTTAAAAGCATTACACAGTGATTTACATCTAGTTGCACACTGACTTAAAACAAAGAATAAATAAATTCTGCAAAATAAAATATTTCAAAGCGAGATGTAACTCCCAACATGCTTTGCTAGTCAGAGCTCCACACACGGAGGCCTGGATTGCAAAGAAAAATATGAATATGCATCTGTTGATACCAAAACATGGGTTGCTTATAGAATAGTGGTTTGAGGACAGCGGCACATATGTTAACATTGGCACTGTCTCATTGAATGCAGTTAAAATTCAAATTGAATTGACCTGATGAGACCAATCATGATCTTTTTGACCACGTGAAAATGGCTGTTTAAAAAAAAAGAGAGAACAGAATGCAAGAAAATGTTGACATCAATGTTTTTTAAAGCTCAACTGTCCTGTGGTTTAGTAGAAGAGGCCACATACATCCTGCTGATTGATTTTTATTTTTAGTGCCTTGGTTTTGATCCTGTCTGTTGTTTTTAGACGACATCACGTTTTCTAACTAGAGGCTACTACTCAACACTGTAGTTGTGACGTTTTTGAAGGTCTGTCTCACTCACTTTTGAGGAAACTCGCTGAGCAGTTTTAGCACTGAGTAAAGTGATATCTCATTTTGCTAAAATATTTTCACTTTTTAGCTAGCATGTGCAATGAACTATTTAGTATTGACTAATGAATCATTTGACATTAGCTTCCCCTGAAATTAATGGTCAGTATATTTATTTTAACAAAACTGCTATCGTGCTGTCTCTCTCTATAAAGATTATAAATGCAGGAAATTAAGAAACATTATGGATCGAATGTTACGATAAGGTTTTGAACCGCCAGGGGAGCTAACTGACTATTCATGAACTCTGCTAAAAAAGTGGAAATGCTTTAACATTATGTCGTATTGCTCTGAAGGTTGTAAATGGATTTCTTAATCTATTTAATTCGCTCTGTGCAGATGTGTGTTTTAATTTAATTACCATTGTTGTATAATATTTTAACTGTATTTATGTGGTCTGCATTCTGTGTAAATTGTTCTGGAGGATGACATGCACACACTCCGCATTTCGCATTCGATGGTCCTCAACTTTTTATGTGTATGCAAAGTTCCTTTCATCAACCTGTGAACCACTTTTGTCATGAAGAATAAAAACAAGCCAACACTGTATGTTTGTATGTTTGGTCTTTTGAGCTCGATCACAGTATCAGTCATGTGTAACAGAGATGTTTTCAGATTATCAGCAATTGGGATTAAACGGTAGGCTACTGTTGCTTTGTGGTAACGTTTAAATAGACGTGGTCTGTCAATGGCACATGATGGTAAACATCTTAATTTAATGTTTTGGAATTTTGGGGGAAATGGGAGAAAGTAAACAGACCAGTAGTTTATCTTGTGCAAATGTTCTTCTGATTTGTTTATTTCTTTCTAATCAAATCTGATGAAGGCAAGTCCTTGATAGGACTGTAAATTGTAAGTACTTCCCTCAATTAATCATTGTAACAATAATCAATTAGTTGATGAACTGTGATTACAAAGCGTGTTTTTCCCCACTCAACCAAAGCTTTATTCCCACAGCAATTTACTGTGTAAGTGCATTGCATAGCTTATTAAACATGTAAAGATGTAGATTCCTTATATGAAACACAGAATTGAACATAAGGTCTTTATTTGATAGATAGATTTTTCAGGATGAATCAAGTTCTGAAAAACCAATTAATCAGTCATTGATTAATAAAGCATGAAAGTTGTAAGAACAGGTCCCAGCGTTTTACAGTTTACAACAATTTAGAAAAAACACAAATCAGTGAAACAAAAGCTAAGAACAAATGAAGTTAAAAAAAAACAACATATGCATTCTATGAAAAAGTTAAAGCAGTGTGACTCAATAATCTTTAGTCTAAAACATTTACAATATAAACCCTAAAGTTAATTCCTCAAAACTACTTAGAAATGTCACGCTATCGGGTTTCTTTAACTGTTGTAGACTGTTGCTGTGAGCATGAAGCAACACATCTGAAAGCAGAGATCTCTTCAGGAGAAGTTAAGATAAACAATACAGTAGTCTATTTAGAAAACCGTTATAAGCAAATACCGAGGCAATGATGTGTGTGTTCTTACACAGAAGGGAAGGACAGAGCACATTTTCATCGAAAGGGCAGTTGAAGGGACCCTGAGATTCACAGGTTATGAATCTAAATAAAGATAAAAAGAGAATGAGGCGTGCAAAACTAAAACAAGTACAAATATATTGTAGAAACTATTCAATACTATACTATAGTATAGTATCTTATACAATTATATACTATACAAGAGCAATTAAAAAGTAAATTTTGAGGAAGGTTAAGTGACACTGGTGTGATTGACAAACAGAAATATGCAAAAAAATCAGCTGGTTGGTTTTAGTGGCATCTAGTGGTGTGCTCACCAAGTCACACCTCCCCAGTAGGAGGTTTTATACAATTTATTTAAGTTTTATTGAAACACAATAAAATAGCAAGTGTATCCTGCCTTACAAACATAACCATAACCATAAATTTTACAATAAAGATAACACATACACACATACTAAGAGATGTTATGATACCAGACTTTTAAACTTTGATACAATGCTAGTATAAGAAAACAATATTAAATTCTACTTTCTATCCCACAGCAAAAAAAGAAAAGTCTTAGGTAGGATAATTTTTTTTCCTTGTTTTTTTTAAAGAACAATCTGCACACAGTGCTGATACAGAAAAAGTCACTGAACACTGTCTGCTTTTGCTGTAAGACAAAGCAACAAGCAAACAATGTGTCCTGCATGCCTCTCCTGCTCTGGTTAAAAGAAAAAAACAAACAAACAGGTGCATGCTGGTCCTATCTCTGCCTTCTTGTAACCTCAGGTGCCCAAAAAAAAACTAAAAGCCAAGCAGGAAAATAAAACTGATTAATAATTAGAATAAACAAACAACCAGCAGAAGAAAACGCGATCAAAATCCAGTATGAATAAAAGCAAACATTTAGACTGATCAAACAATACCACCAGAAATCTAGGAGTAATGTGTGATTCAGATCTCAGCTTCCAAACACACATCAAAAAAAGTCATCCGGTCCTGTTTTCTCCATGCATGTACCATTTCAAGAATCAAACCACAGCTCCCACAGTGGAGCTGGAAAAAGTTATCCACTCATTCATACTCTCCAGACTCGATTACTGTAATTCACTCCTCTCTGACATTAACCAAAAATCACTCTTCCGCCTCCAGCTGGTCCGACATGCAGCTGCTGGGCTTCTTACTGGTTTTAACAGATGACATCACATCACCCCAATCCTGGCTTCCCTCCACTGGCTTCCTGTGCGTTTTAGAATTTAATTTTTTAGATTTTACTGATCACTTTTAAAGCCTGTCTGGATCTGCCCCCAGACTAGCTGCATAGCTGAAATGTTAACCCCTTTATGAGCCAGTACACAGCCTTTGATTCTCAGGCGGGGCCCTCCTATCTGTTCCAAAGACTTAAATCTAAAGGTGACCATGCTTTTTTCATCAGGGCCCCTCAACTTTGGAACGACCTGCCTGAGAACATAAGGTTTGTTGTAGAATCTCCTAAATCTCCTAAACAATTGAACTGAATTTTGACCATTTTTAAACATAAAAAAATGACTGACAATAAATAAATAAATAAAATGCCTCCATACTGCTCATCTGGTGCAATCCAATTCTCCTAAAGCCCTGACATGCTGTTCACTTGCGCGTGCACGCCGTCACACCACACGTACGCCCCGTTCAGACGGTGTGCGCATGCATGAGAATGTGGATCCAAGTGAGGATTTAGGCTAAAGTGAAACTGCAGCAACTATCCCTTTAATATATACATACATACATACATACATACATACATACATTTTCAGTATCATATGAGAGATTATTTATTCAGAAGTCCAAATTAAATATGTAATGCAAGAAATAAAAGAAAAGGAAAAACCCAGCCCATAATATCAAGAACATTTACAACTCTTGTCTTTGTTATTGCCAGGATCTCCCATTTATTTATACGTAAACTTTAAACTTTACTTCTTCAGTGATCCTATCTTGCAAAAGAGTGATTTGTTTGAAGATTGGACGGGGGTTGGCTGTTGTCGAGTGTTTTCACAGCATGGTATTGCTACTTTCGCTCCACCACTTTGTTTGTTATGACCACACACCAGATCTGTGGCTCTGATTGGCTGCGGGGTCTACCGCCCGGCCCCTTTAAACCAATGGGGCGTGGTTATATGCAGGGCGAGGGTATGTTTTCATGTGCCAGGCAGCCTGCAGCAGCACCAGTAGTCACCGCAGCAGTTAGGCGTCTATAAGCTATAACTTAAAAATGTCTCTAAAGACAGTCGGCACAGCATTAACCCGGACACTGTGGACCAGAGGCAACAGGACCCCTCCAGCTGTTCGATCCTCCAGAGTGAGCAGACTGTCGACCACATGCAGGCTGTCTGCTGGAGGAAAGCAGGGCCGCGAAAAAACAAAAGAGAGTTGCAGCTCGAGCTCCGACAGGCCCGAGGAGGACGTGCCTCCGTCCACCAGCGAGTCTCCTCTCAGAGGTCCGACAGCCGGGGAGAAAAAGAGAGCCAAGGAGCCCGTGGGTGCTCCCGGTGTCAGTGGTGTGAGGAGACGGTGCTTCACCTCCAGCACCGCTCCGATGGACCAGCGGTCTTACCTGTGGGCTCGGTACAGTGACCTGAAACGGCTCGTTCACGGTAAGCAGAGGGTTGTTCCCCCCGTTTTGTTAGTCCCCAAGTCTTCCCTAAAGGCAGCCGTTATATTTACCCATCCACGTCACCAGGGTTCTCTGTTTCCCAGCATCAACTGCCTCTGTGAGCCAACCGTCGGTGAAGACATTTTGTTCTGTCGGTGATTTAGCTAACTGTTTATCCTCTTTACAAGTAACCAAAGTGGACAGATGGCACATTAAAGCTGCTGGTTCTACCATGTGAACCGCTTTTTAGGACAAAGTTTCATGAACAGTTACAATAACAAGTCAAACAGAAGTCGTTGTTTATTTACCCAGTTCCTCTATTTGGTCTCAAAAACATCCTGACTTATGTTTGCAGAAAGCTAACTTAGTTAACGTTAAGGAGCTCGCTAATCTGACAACTAGTTAACAGTTAGCTAACTACTTTATTGATTCCTCGTAGGGGAATTATCAGATAATTTATTTATTTATATACGCACAGAGAAATGATAAGAAATAGATAAGTAAGTGAAAACACGGGCTTTATACTCTATATATAACAATATATTAAGAAAAATTATATAGGTTACTACAATAGGCTATATAGTGTAGAGTGTACATAAACAATAATACTGACACAAGTGTGTTAAGGAGCAAGAATATTATAGAGAACTGTCTGGTTGAATACAGTATAAATAAATAAATGCAGTATTGATGCCAGTGTAAACCAGAGTAAGTAAGAGTTGTTATATATTATGGATGTAACAATATCAAAAACTCACGGTATGATAATATCACGATAAAAGTCCATGATGCAATATTTATTACGATATTTAAAATACAGAAAAATGACAACTTGGAAAAATGTCCTTCGTTAAATAATAAATCTGATGTGTGCAGTATTTTTTGTTTGTATAAGATTTGTTTTACCCTTTAACTTCTGCTTTCCTTCTTTAATGAAATAAAGCAAAAGTAGCCAGCCATGATCTAAGCATGTGCAAGAAATTGGCATGAATTGTCTTTGACAATGAATGTTTGAACTATGCATGAACTACTGCAAAATAAAAACAATGCAGCAGTAGTCCTTTAACAATCCAAAGAAAGATTAAATCGAAAGCAACTGGACTTGTTCAAAAGCCCTTTCTTTCTATTCAGAAAAGGCTTTTGAACAAGTCCAGTTGCTTTCGATTTAATCTTTCTTTGGATTACAATGACCTGGACGAGTGAGAACATTCACGGACATAGTCCTTTAACTGAATTAAAAAAAAAAAAAAAGAGATAAAATAATTAATCATGTAGTGTCTATCATCACAGTCCAGTACCATATTGAGACTTAATATATTGTTGTATTGATATATAGTCCCTATTTTATATACTTTGAATTATATGCTGGCTATAAAGCATAAATAAAAAATATAAAGTATAAAGCATAATGATGAAAATAGAACTGACAGTTTTGTCTGAAGCATGAAAAATACAGGAATTTTGTACAAAACGTTGAATGTGACACCACAAAGTTAAATGGAGTCAGTTTGTTCATAATATTTCAAAATCGTGATCAAAATATTTACATTTCAGAGTTTTGACATTCTGTCGATATACTCTTAGTGTGTTATTATATTTGGGTAATTATCATTATTATTATTATATAACAATCAGTGCTGCACACTTAATCAGGCCATAATTGACATTTAATGTGGCTAAGTACATTATTCGCAGTGGCTGCTGTGTGACAAAACATTATAATGAAGTCCTGTAGTGCAGCAGAGATGCCCTGCAGAACTACATGAAAACATGTTTATATAAGCATAGAGAAATTATAAGTAAAAGAAAAAAGAAGTATGTAAAAATATGAGTACTGATATGGTTGAAATTATTGTTGTAGTAAAATAAACCCACCTCTGTATTTACCTCTGTATTTACACTGATTAATTGTACAGTGGACCTGAAAATAGAGGAGTAAACTCAGCCTCTTTTCCAGGAGGTGGATAAACTTTAGTTAACTTGGGCTTACGCCTGACGACTGTGTACAGCATAAATAAACAGGGGCAGTGTTGATGTCAGGGAAATCAGAGTATTACACCATTTAGTTATATGCTAAATATAAATATCTATAGCATAATGATCAAAAATCGACTGACAGTTTTCAACATCGGAGGCATGAAAAATGAATTTGGATTTGGGTTGCAAATCTTATGCATTTCCTTAACAGTTATCAGTGATCGATTAGTCATTAATGATTAATAAGATACAAAACACATCAATTTCTCAGTTTAAATTCTATTTAAACAAATCTAGTGGGACATTAGTTATGTGAAACATTAGTTAATAAGAACAAACAATTTAGAAGAACACAATAATCACACAATAAAGCTCTCGCTGCAAACAGCTGCTGTTGTCCATTTGTTATTCAACAGATGGTTCTGCCAAACAAAACAAAGTCAAATGGGCTGCAAATACTGCTACTTTCGGACTAACAAGGCAGACCAGACCAAACTGTGTGGGAACACGTGAGCAGAGAGATGGCACACAAAACGTATTATTGGTTAATAAATTTTTACTGGGTAAATTCTTAATGGTGATCAATTGATTAATGATTAATCATTAACATCCCTAAAAAGAAATATTACCATACTTATGTACTTAAATCAGCAGGTAATAAGAAAAAAAAACAAGATAAGTAACAAAACTTAAGCAAAATGTATGTTAAGTAACAAAGTAAAAGTGCTCATTATGCAGCATAATGTTCCGCTACAGTGCTTTATATAATGTTGAATTGTTTAATTTATAACACTGCATCATAATTTATTAACTGATCATATATGAGGATGCATTCTAAATATCAAGGCTGATAGATTATTGGTCAGTAATTGGAAATTTGTATAGGCAATAAATATCAGCTACAGTACTATCTGATTTGACAGATTATGTCAACCCATTTAATTGAATTCTTAGGCAAAATGCTTCATCAAATCCAAAGTATATTTATGAAGTTGATGTACTGTATTAGGGGAAAAAAAAGTCAGAACTGCTCTTTGTTTTTGTTGTCATAGTGATGTCAGTTGGATTTGGTTCAGTCAGAGCTGTGGGATATTAAATCATCCATCTTTGCTCACTACATTTCACCCTCAGGTGTGCATAAACTACAGCTCATATGAACTTTTTAAAGTACGAAAATGTGAAATTACTGGTCATCTTATCAGCACTGGCCATGAGAAGCAGGTAATCGTAGTTTATTGGTATCAGCTTAAAAAATCCCATATCGTGCATCCCTGATCATATGTTTTTTTTTTAATGAAAAATCTTACTCTATATACAAGTATAACTAGATGTGGCGGAGTAGAAGTATACATTAGAATGAAATGGGAATACTCAAATAAAGGACAATACCTAAAAGTTGTAGTAGACGTGCAGTTCTTGTGTAAATTCGAAGTACTTATGTACAGTCCACTAGTGTATACGTGGCATATTATTTTTTTTACTGTGTAATGCATGCATGTGTTTATACTGGGTAACTGACACAGTAGCATGATATGATTTCTAAACATAGTGGGTTATATTTAAGTCCTGGTCAGGCATTCTCAGACTGAATTGTAATTTCAGAGATCTAATCTTTTGAAATATGACTCAGCATGGAAATAGAGCAGACCAAGTGCTGGTAAAATATGCAAGTGGCTAGTAGATTTGCTTCATTCACCAGCCATAAAAACAATAGTATCTATTCTAATCTATTGAGAGTCTGGTAAAGTTTTGAGCATCCACTCTCCATTTTGCTGATGTGCAAAAAAAGTTGATTTTGAACCCCGAAATAGAGGCATTTACAGTTATATAAATACAGCCTGAGGGTTGGTACAGTTGTACATGCATGTCTGCTGGCCAGCTGCAGCTGTCATTGAATTGTCCCAGGACAGAAGGCCATGGCCCACTTTCTCCTATAGACTGGCAGTGACACTGTGTCATATTCCCAGCCAGGGTATTAGGAGCTGTAAACAGTTTGTTTAATCTGTGCCCATGTATTAGCTGCATGGCTGTTATCAAAACAGTGGGCAGCAAAACTGATAAAGCTGATAAAGAAAAAAAAATATTTCAAGGGGAAATGAATGTTTTGCTCCCATTCAGCCACGAATTAAATTAAATACTGTTGATTTGTAAAGGTTGTACAAAATGTTCCTTTTGAACTGACTTAGTCCAGTAAGAAGTCAGTTGGTGCTCAGCAAGCACATGTTACGCAACCTCAGACGAGCTTGCCAATGTCACTGGATTGAAAACAGCATTGGAATTACTTAATTCCTCTCTACAGTGGTGCACAATCAGCAGGTTTCATAATAAAACAGAACATTTCAGATGTGTTTTTTTTTCGATCGAATCTGAATTGAACATCGGGAATGGCCCTAATCCTGCCCTCCCTCAAATGAAAACAGTGACTCATGCTTTGTTCCTGTATTTTGCTTAGTCATTCATGTCTGTCTGACTCGACTTGTTTCATTTGAATGAGTGTTTTCCGTCTGCTCTCAGACCTGATTCCACCAGGCACGTGCAACCTCCTCAGCCCCTCCACCATCTACGCTAACAATGAGGTCAGCCTGGCCGAAGTGGACATCTATGGCTTTGACTATGACTACACACTGGCCCTGTACTCAAATGCGCTCAACACAATGATCTATAATAAAGCAAGAAGCTTCCTAATAGAACACTTTAAGGTAAGTTGTACAGTAGTACAGTAGTATTAATTATATTGACATTACAACTGTTTTTCAAGGTAATTTATCCATAATGTCCTCCTGCTTGACAGTACCCTGAAGGCATCAGCAAATATGATTATATTCCCAACTTTGCTGCCCGTGGTCTTCACTATGACATCCAGAAGGTAAAGTCTGTTAAATCTCAAATTTCCTGTTGTAGAAAGAGAAATGTTTACATTTCCTTCGAGAGGTAATTACCATGATAATTACGAGTGAAATTCTTTCCCCCCTCTATGTAGGGACTGCTGATGAAAATAGATGCCTTCCATTACATTCAGCCAGGAACAGTATATCGGTAAGACACTGTGTTTTGAGTGTGTCATAGCCTCAAATTGATCACTATTATAATCAATTTATTGCCTCTCTTTTTATTTCCCATGCAGATTATCATACACTACATGTATATTTACTACATGAAATGAAATAATGACAGACAGCTCAACTTGATGTTTATTGGACAAAGTTCAACAAACACATACTTCAATTACAACAGTTCTTTTAAAGAGACAGTTCACCCCAAAATCAAAAATGCACATTTTTCCACTGGCCTTTAAGGCTGTTGATACATCTAGAGTTTTTTTGTGTGAGTTGCAGAATTTTGGAAATAACGTCTGTAGAGATGTCTGTGTTGTCTCTGATATAATGGGACTAATTGGCATTGTGGTGCACCGTGGCTTGTGGTGCTCAAAGCACCAAAAAATACATTTGAAAATTTCAAAACCAGTGTCTTTTTACAAAGAGCATGACTCAGTTACTCCAGATAATCCACACAGCTTGTGGTAAGCAGTTTAATGTAGGAACTTCTTTCTCTCTGCAGTAGAATCTGCCAGAACTAGTTCCTACATGAAACTGCTCGCAACAAGGACCGTGGATTATCTTGCATAACCAGGCCATGATTTTTGGGAAGAGACACTGGTTTTGAATTTGTCAAATGTAATATTTTTGTACTTTGAGGATTATATGTGAGAGAAGGCAGCCATCTCTACATCCAGTATCTCCAAAACTCAGTAAGTCACGCCAAAAAACTCTAGATGGATAAATGGCATTACAGGTCAGAGGATCTGTAGATTCCCTTTACTTTCCTGTTCCTGTACTTCTAATATGTTGCATGCTACCTTCACCTCTACCTTTATCCAAACAGATCTTCAGACTTGCTGTTATCCTCAGTCATTGCCCTCCACTTCCTCATCAACACATCACTTCTAGCTAAGGGGCACACCAAAAATGATAAAACTCATAACACTGACTGCAATTACCCAACTCATCATCAAAAGTTATCTAAGAAAGGACACCTCCAAAATATATGAGTATGGTTTGCAGACTCCCCGTATTTTCTCCAATATGAACTTTTTTATGACTGGGGTCTATTTTGGGAAGAATGTGAGGGGCTCTAAAGTATCTATTTACTGTTTTTTTTATTGGACTCTCTTCATAAGTTTGCTTTAGTAACTTTATGAGTTTCTGAAGAGATTTTCCCAAACATCCTCTCTGATTTCTAATTCAAGCTCACGTTTCTTAAAGTTATTCCTATTTCGATGTTGAAGCAAAAACGTCTTATCTAACACAAGCGCAAATTTTCTGTAGCTGCGACCAACAATCGCAACGAATGTACGTGCCTCCATCCACGTGTGCGTGCATTCACACACAACCGCTTGACCTCTGCGGTTAAAGTGTTAATGGGACTAAGTCACTCCAATGGAAAATGGAACTCTCTGCCAATAGACCCTTTTACAGTTTGTAAACAATGAGCAAGCTGCCCACGCAGTTTGGCAGTGGAGGTATGGCGGACCACAACAGCTTGTCAGTGGGCGCTGCAAAGACGAACGGTTTTGATCGTGTCCTCAGTCCAGTCAACACGTTTAATAACTTGCAACCAGAAACGGCGCCAATTTCTCTGAAACGGACGTGATCCTGTTGTCATTTTGTACATCTTGAGTCGGCCAGTGGATTGTTGATTCTGACAAGTGTACGCCCAACAACCAGACATTTGGTGATTTTGGTGCTGGTAAAATGTCTAATTCAATGTTTGCAGCTTGATAATTCATCTGGATGGCTGGGGGAGAATGCTACTTACGATAACCAAAATAAACACGCAGCTTTTTGAATTTTTGTGAACCGAACGTCCTACAGACGGAGCAACCAAGAGAGCTGCTGGTTGCAGCTAAAAATCTGATCTTGGCAGGTTAAATTCAATAGTCAACTGATCAAATGTTTTTAATTCCTGATCTTTGCTGAGCCGGTGGACAAAAAAAAGATTTAGGTGTTTCCATCATTTGTATCAAGCGTCAACACAATGTTTTCTCACTTTTTAAGTTGCTCAAACCAGCTGAAGTTGTAATATTCCATCACTATTTTTTCGCACACCTGTTACTGAAGTTACAATATTTGTATCGTATCATAATGTTTCAGGTGTTAATTAATTAATTTATATTTGATGTCTCCAGGGGGCTGAGCCCACTCCCAGATGAGGAGGTCCTTCAGCTCTTTGGGGGGACTTTCCATGTCCCCCTGCAGCAGGACAGTGGCTTCTATGGAAAGGTGAGTAGGAATGTAGTACTAAACAGTAATATGAATACAACTGGAAAATCTACAGGGTTTGTATAAAGTCTTTTTTGTCTCCTTGTGCTGAAATTAGTGGGCATTAACTAATTATGATCAAAACATGTAATCAAAGTTAATATGAACAGCTGTTGATTTAAACAAAGTGACAATATACACTGATTGCTGAGGGTATAAGGGAACTCTCTAAACCTTATTTTTTGCAGTTGCATTTATAGTAGCAATTTAAATATGATGATAAAGGCTAGAAATGTTTGTTGGCACCTTGAAAGCGTTCGAAGTGTGTGAAGCCTGAATATATACCAGGTGCTTCAGCTCAGTTGACTTTGAATATTTGGAATAACTTTAAACAGTTGGTTGGAGAGAGCTGCCTGATATTTATTTCAGTTATTGCAGTTTATATTCAGATATTTTCTGAATGTTCTCTGTGAAACACGTGGTTAGTCTGGCACAGATGGGAAAGCTCTTCTTAACTTTGTGGGCTAAATACATCTGTCATAATCTCACTCAAACATGGATGTAGTTCGGGATTAAATCTGACTGTCCTCAGATATTTCAAGTGTCTGGCTTTGCGTGGCTTTATTATTACATAATACACCCCGATGTTGAATTTTGTAATCGTATTGTTCCATTGTCGTCATGAATCAGCTGGAAGGCAGTGTCCCAGCCCCTGAAAAGCTGATCACAAGAACGCCGTGTCCAACAAAATAATTTGTTTTTGTTACCATGTTTTAGACGCTGCGCTCAATCAGTCAGGAAAAGAACTAATCTCTATTGAGTCTGACAGTCACAAAAGTTAATCCGACCTGTTTACTAATTAGGAGCAATTTGGACTCAACTAATGCTTTGAATCAGGCTCAAATAGTTTTCAGTCCATTAGATCTTTTAAGTGTTTTTCTGCAGCAGGAAGTTTGCCTCTCCTTCTCCTAATTCTCCTTGAAAACAGTCTAAAGCGAAATAGTTTTGGTGTGACTCATAATCTCATTTAGGGACTTGGCTCTGTATTCAGTGCAACTTCTCAGTGGATAAAGGTTGTAATGAAAATGGTTCCAAATGTAATTAGGAAAGGATCGTGGAGATTATTCCCCCAAAAGTTGGGACATTGTATAAAATGTAAATAAAACAAAATGCAACAATTAGCAAAAACTTTTCAACCTATGTACAATTGAATACAGTACAGAGACAAAATATTTCAAGTTCACAGCGATTAACATTTTTTGCAAATATACACACATCTGAATTAATACCTGCAACATGTTCCAAAAAAAGGTTGGGACAGGAGCACAGTGAAACATCACATTTTCTTTTAACAACACTCAGTAAACATCTCTATCGTCTCCAGTGTCGTATTTTGCACATTTTCAGTGGGATAGCTGTTGAGACTGTTGTTGTAACAGGAAGGAAATACATTTGCATAGAAAAGTATCATGGAAGAAGCCATGAAGTTGTCGTAACTTCACATTCAGACAGAATCAGGCAGTGCTGCAGCGTGCGAGGGTGTTTATTTGTGTTTATATCATAACGGCTGTGAAACAATCAGGAAATAACTTTCTATTTCTCTGATTCACCGGCTCTCTATCAGCGGTGAGCACTGCGTCTCCTCAAACAGTCTGTACTTCAGACACACAGCTGCACTGCCCGTGTCAGAGGAGGAAGCCAGAGAGGGCACACTGTGGCTCAAAATAATAATTTCCTGGGCTGCAATAACGGAGGCACGCATGTTGTGTCACTGGAAAAACAGACTGAGTCTCGGGTGAAAAAAGACATGAGTTGACATTAAAGTTGGAAAAAAGAATAACAGATGAGAAGAAAACCTGCGTTTACTAAAGGGTTGTGACCCAGCTCTATTTTAACACAAGCATTGCCCATGTTCTTTTTTGCTTTTTGAACTTTTGTGCCCCACTAAAGAGCTCCTTCATTAAACTTGATTGAACTCCAGAGCCCTCAGACGCCTGCGTCCTTAGCAGACATTACCATGTTTTAGAGGTGGTAGCAGGGTAAACTTTTCAAACTTTGAATAGACGCCTAACCGAAACAGTGTTTATTACAGATTTATGACTAGAAAAACTTGACACAGTGCTAACCTGCATCTCAAATTAATCTTCAGGTTCCCAGCTTTCAGATGATGTACAGTACTTCTATGTGGCATATTCTGTTGACCTGCTGTCCCCTAAAGATCCCCTGTACTCTTCAAAAAGACAAAAATAGGTGTATGGTAGGGATGAGTTGTGGTAGAAGAGGTTAAACTGTTTTTTCTATCACAGGGACCAAAAGTGAAGCAGTTCATGGACATCTTCTCCATCCCAGAGATGACTCTGCTGGCTGTGGCGAATGATTTTTTCATCACCAACGACATCGAATACGATCCGGTTCACCTGTTCAAGGACGTCTCGGTGAGTCTGCCCGCCGACTCTCACAGTATTAAATGTTGCGCCCTGATTTTTAAGTCATGCCCTCCCCCTGTAGCTCATGCTGAGAATCAAACAGATCTATTGTATTTGACTGTTTTCACGTACTGTGACCCGGCTGCATGCTCAGGAATCTGCTGAGCTCAGTCAAAGTTTGCAATGGACTCTCATGGGTAGAACAAAGAACAGTGTGTCTGCTTTGTCACCATATCCGCTTTGATAGAAAACACGAAAACTTTTCATATAATGGTCTGTCTCTTTCTGCAGTTTAGTCTCTCAGTAGGAAATACTCATTACCTCCACGTAATACTTGTTTATTCCTCAGGAAGCAATTGGCATGGTTCACCTCAAAGGGTACATGTACAAATGGATCATGGAAGATCTTGGTAAGAAATCCTTTTCCTCTTTTCGCAGCAGGCCAGCACATTGTTGCACATACAATAACATTACAGTCACACTGTGTGCTCCTCCTCTTTACAGATAAGTACATTCTGAGAGGAGAGGAGACTGATGCCGTTTTGCACCGACTGGTCAGTCACGGAAAGAAACTCTTCCTCATCACCAACAGTCCCTTCAGCTTTGTGTAAGTGTGGCCTATCTGTGGCCCACATTTTCATCCTGTGTCCACTCTGACTCACAATGAGTCTCAACTGTTCTGTTGCAATCTGTTTAATTTCTTGTGCGCAGGGATAAAGGAATGAAACACATGGTGGGGGAAAACTGGAGAGACTTCTTTGATGTTATCATTGTGCAGGCAGACAAACCTCACTTCTTCACTGACTGTATCAAGTAAGTTTATCAAAGTGGTGACCGGAACAATGATCATCTAATTCAGAAACATTCATGTGGTCAAAAACTTAGTAGAGCTAAACAATCACTTCGATTAAATTAACATGCACATTAATTTTCCACTATTATTCAGAATATGTCAGAATTCTGATACAGGCAGATCACATATTTCGTTTGGATATTTAATATTAGGCCTTATGCTAAACGGGGTATTTTCTGATTAAAACATTTGGGATTTGCCGATATTATTCAGGTTTTAGGAGTATACTTTGGACGGTCAGATTATATGACTCATTTGGGGTTTTAACCACAATTTGCAACACATGGCTTTTTTAAGGTCAGTGTGTGTGTGTGTGTGTAGCCAAAATTTCGCAAGGGTTAGTTAGAGATATATGCGCAAAAGACAGGCCCCATATCAGCAGGGTTTTTGGACATATGCAAAATAACACAACACAAACATTTTCAAGAAGGTGATTGAACAAATGAAAGAGGGAGGCTGTGCTGCTATTATTGCATTTAAACAGGAATATTAGTTGGATATTAATTTGCATTAGCCATGTAAACAGCTTAGTAGCAATATCGTCTTTTTCAAGATAAAGGTAAAAACTTAAATATTGCGTGCACGGAAACAATCATTTACTTGATACATTCACTTCAGTGTCTTGTTTTGGGGAGTGATCTCACAGACACCCTTAAAAATGGTTTCTCTTACAGACCTTTCAGACGGTTGGATGGTAATGGGGACCTTCGGTGGGAAAAGATAAAGAGTTTGGACAAAGGGCAGGTCTACAAACAGGTCTGTATTACCTCTCTGAAAGCTAAATGTTGCCTTGTGATTGAGCTGCTCCCGGTCCTCTCTCTCTCTCTCTGTTGAATATCTCTCTGCGGCTGCTACGTGCTGCACATGTTACTTGTTTTTACATGTTGCATCCTGTGTGTCTTAATGTGCTAAAGAGAACTGCCTGTGCTTTGTGGTTTTCTTTTGTGTTGTAGGGAAACTTGTATGACTTTCTCAGACTGACAGGCTGGCGAGGTTCAAAGGTTCTTTACTTTGGAGACCACCTATATAGTGACTTGGCTGTAAGTATCAAAGACTCACTGATGAGTCACCACCTTAAGGATGCACATTGTGACCATTATTATTGTTGTTAAGATGATTTTTCTGTGTATTTTAGTGCACATTGTTTGCTGATATTGCACTGAATAGTTCTAAACAACTAAAACACATCAAACACATGCAAGCATAGACAAAGAGATTCACACACTGACAGATGCCCACTCTGTGATTCTCTGAGTATTGCATAACTCTGTAAATTCCCCTTTTGGGTGGGGCCAGAGGGGGCTGCACAGTTAAAATTTTAAACGCTAGGTGGCAGTACGTAGTGCCTGGTATTGTTTAAATATAGAATTAATTCCATGGATTACTGTGCAGAGGGTATACAAACAGCGAAAAACATACAAAGTATATTGTTGAAGTGCTATTTTGAAGTACTGATTACACACAGTCAGCAAGGAAGGCAAGATAACTTTATTTGTGCAGCAGAAAATCAATTGAAATCTATAAAATAATGTAAAATACGTAATAACAAAGTGTATAAAATAGATCAGAAATTATAGTCCACTAAGAAGATACAGTATAATGGGTCAGGGTATCTCTAAGTCATTGGATTTTCCTCTGTAGCGAATATTAAAAAACAAAAACACGAGTGGTTAGGTGACTTTTGTTTAAAATACAAAAAGTAAAATTGAAATACAAGGCATTTCTTGTTGTGGTCTCATCTGGTCTCATATTCTGAGACCAGATGTGGTCATTTTGTGGTGACAGAAACTCTCAGAGGACAGGCCAGTGAGGTCTGGGCTTAAGGCCACAACACTCTGTTAAAGTCAATCATCAAAAATATGTCAAAGTCAAAACTGAAGACAGAGGAAAGATCACTGGAGATAGAGCAACTTCTGCTATATAGAGTTTATTAGTCTTTCTGGTACAGCAAAACCAACAAACCCGAGCCGATCCCGGGATCAGACTGATGAAAGAGAATTAACACACTTCCATTTATACTATCTGGAGACTCTGGAGAGTCTCTCACCTCTTTGAATATTTTGATCCACACTCCCAACATTTTCCTGCCTTGTACCCCTTTCCCATAAATCTCAACCAAAATATCTACCCCCCTTAGGTTTGCTTTATATGATCAAAGGGTTTTTAAAGATATATTACTGACAGAAACAGCCTATAGCCACTTTCCATGGCTGTTGGCTTCCTGTGAGTCGCTCGAATTGTACCAAGCGTACGCTCGGGACATTTCCATGGGCTAGGTCATTCGGTAGGTACACCAGCATCCCCTCATTATCACTTTCCTCTCTTCACATGCCCCGATCAATCTCAGCTCTTATCTCTACATTTGACAGCCACATGAAAAGGAAAGATGCTGACGTCTCCAGAAAACACCAACTCCAAAGAAAGTTAGACAGGGAATGGAAAAAGCATATGGCACAGGAAATATCCCACTACAATTTAAGAGCACCAAATGTGCCTGTGTTGATTTAGTCCAGCCTAAAATGTCTTTGGAAACCTACAATTCGATCCTACGATACGATTTTAGACATGGCAAAACGAGGCTTGTCATCTGCAGAAGCCTCACTGTGCTCAAGTGAGCAGCCATTCGAGAAAATCCGGTCAAGCCAGTTACTCATAATGTGAAAAAAGCTGGTGTTTTTTTTTCCCTTCTGTTTTCTAGTGATTTTATTTTTTGTTATACAAAGTAGAAAATCCAATGACCAAAAGATACACAGACCATAATGCCCCAAATTCAATAAAAGAAATAAAAGTGCAACAGAGAAACCAATCAATCAAAGCCACAGAGAGCAGCAGAGCTTTTTAAATTAGATTTGAAAATGGCTAAAGTTGGGATGTCAGCTGGTTCCCTGTGTGTGCAGCAGAGTACTGTTTGGTTTTGACTTGAGGCACGACCATCTGACTGCAAGCAGATCAGAAACACGGATGAATTACTGAACGGCCCACTGGAATTTTTAACCTCACTATTAACTTTTCTCTGCAAAAATCAATCATACGACTACAAAGACACACAAAATTACCATAAAGGAGAGAGAAAGTACCACAAAGAGACATCCTTGATCTGTGTAAAGACTGGAGTTTAACCAAAGCATTTTCACTTGTTGCGGTAGGACCTGATGTTGCGACATGGCTGGCGAACAGCAGCCATAGTTCCTGAGCTGGAGCAGGAAACCAAAGTTGTTTGCACAGACCGGTATGCTCAGAACCTCACCTGGCTGCAGGCTTTAACTGGCCTGATGGAGCGTTTGCAGGTAAGAAGTTAATCCCTGGATTGTACGGAGCTTTCACTCTGTTTTTACTCAGCAAATACCAACCCCAATCCAAATGTGTTAAGGGTTAAAGGAGACAGATGTTGACATCACAGCCAGCAGTTAGTCATGCTTGGTAAGCCTCAAATTGCTAAATGAACTGACGTCAGAGGACAGTCCGCACGGACGCGCTCTCAGCTCTTTGTCATCAGTTCTTAACTGCTATGATGACATGTTGACAAAACAGGAAGCCAAAGAAGTAAACCAGTCTTGGGTCACGTAAAACTGAATGACTTAAACACAACTTTTCACTTTGTTTCAGACTGAAGAATACAAACTATGCGTGTGTTAAATATTTTATAACAACAGACCTTGATTTGTTCAAAATTTTGTTTTCTTCATTATCTCAGACACATCGGGATGCAGAGTCTAAAGAGGTTTTTCAGGAATGGCAGAAAGAGAGAGAAGAACTCAGGTGAGTGCAGTTACATCATTCAATCTCGTGCGTCACTCAGTGACCTCAATGACCCTGACTTTTATCTCTAAAATATCATAATACATCCATGAAAGATGTGGACTTAAAGAGGCAGATCAGACTATTTGATTTGGGAATGTGTGAGGTGCATATCTACATGTATAGTCCATTTATTCCGACCTATGGACGGGGTCAGCAACAGAATGTAAAATTTCTGATTTTGCCCATGGAATTTGGTGGTTTGGAGAAAGCAATATTTGGTTTTTGTAACAGTGGTTTCCCAGTGGAAAAGGCTGTATGGCGACAAAGTAAAGCAGTGAAAATATTCTAAATATAGCACACATATAGCGTATTGATGGTTTTCTTAGATGGACCTCTGTTTTTTGTTGCTGACGCCGTCCTCAGCAGTACATCTGCTTTTAACTGGAGGCGTGCTGACTGGCATCTGCTGTATTGATAAGTACCTTATACAACCACACATCAAATAATCCAAACTCTCCCTTTAAGTGAAACT
>JAJHUR010092310.1:0-25220 GCA_027495735.1 Lutjanus campechanus
GGGAGTCTATGATTATGGTTCGTGTATATAAACAATCAAGAAACTCACTAGGAGGTAGGGTGCCATTGTAGACTGTGGGGACGAAACCAACGCTGTGCCTGTGGGAGCGGCTCGGGGAAGAACGCAGCATGTCCCTGGGTTCTGGTGAGTGCTCGTCGTTAGAGTAGCTCTGTGATGAATGACAGAAACAAAACGGTTACCATTCTCCCCCGCAGGGTAACAAAACACCATTATGTCTTGGGAGAAATCCTCTACCTTTTGCTGGAGACTAGTGCCATATGAGAGAAATGACAGAACGAACATCCCACAACTCTAAAATGAACATTTATTCCCCCCTCCCGTGTTCTCCTGTGTGCTTCGAGGGCCTGAAGAGGTAGCCAGGCATGGTTGTCTGAGCCCCAGGCACTGACTCAGCTCCTGGGCTGGGTGGCTGTACCAGTGCAGAGGCATCAATCACTCCGACACGCTGGCTAAGAGGCAGGTCCCAGAGGCATAACTCTGACGGGGCTGTAAATTCTATTACAAAATGGATGCTTTGGCCCACTGGGATGATTTGAAATGTTGGTCCCATTTTGAATTCAAACTCAAATGCATCTTGTTCTCATCTCTTTATTACAGAAGAGTCTAATCAAACAGACTTGAATTGGTGCGGGGAGCATAAGAATGTTCTGTAAGATCTTATCTGACGGGGTGTGCATCATCATAATCATGTCAAGACATCTGTCATAAACATAAAGGTGTCTTTATGAATGTTTATGACTGTTGTCATTAAGTAACATTCAGTCGATTACACAATTTTCAACACCAAGTTAACATTGTTTGAGATGTCTTTGTACTGACAACTTGACATTAATCATGCTAATAATGTCTTTGTTATGACAACTGACCATTTGTTGAAGTCAAGGAAATTATTCATGACACCGTTATAAAAACATTTGACAGTATAATCAAACTCAAAGACATCTTTATAACAAATCCAAAACTGTATGACTTTACTTGAGGTCAGTAAAAAAATATTCATGACACACTTATAATGGTCTTCTGACGGCCACAGTGATAACCAATAACATATAACTGTATAACGTAATGTAAAAAACATGACACTGGGGAGAGTGGGACAATGTCAAGTTGTCATAGCTAGGACAACTAAAATATTGTCCCACTCTCCCCAAACACTTTATTGGAATGAATGCGCACAGGACTGTTGCTACACTCTCATAACCATGTCATGAACATTAATTATGTCATTTTGGGTTTGAAGAGTCTGTTATAACAACTTGACATTATTCAAGCCAGTACTGTCTTTGTTATGAAAAGTTGACATTGACCTGGCACCACAGGACTAAGTCAGCTATTTAGGTCATTATGACAAGTCCAAAATGTACCACTTTCCTTAATGTCAAGGAAAACATTCATGAGACACTAATAATGGTCTTAAGATGTCCAGTGTCAAAACAAAACACGTGACAGTTTAAAGTAATGTTAAAACATAAAGCTAAACAGTTTTTTTGTTTGATAACATCAAGTTGTCATAACAAAGCCATTTTTTGTTTTGGTTGATGTCAATCGGCAGAATGACACTTAATGACAACAGTCATAAACATTCATGTTATGACAATGCAATGATAGGCTTATGCACAACCCTTAAAATAAAGTTTCACCAATTTTTTTTAGAAATGCACTACATGAAGACTCTAGAATCATCTTTGAGGCCTTAACTGGACTCACTTGGAAGGTGGGGAGAGTGATGGTCTGGGGGGTCATCCTACGTCGAAGGGCAGGGGCAGATTTAGGACGCGGCCTCTTCACCTCTGGCTCCTCCCCTCTGGTTCGGCCGATGTCCTCGTCACACGACTTCCTTGAGGTGAGGACCTTTCCATCCAGGAAATAGTGGTTTCCGTTCCTGTCCCTCTCACGCTCGCTCCTCTCTCTGCTCTCGCCTGCTGCCATGGAGATGGCGGCCTCTCCCTTGCCGTCTGAGGTGATGGTGCAGTCGGAGGCAGAGCTGCTTTGATGCTTGTGTTTGAACTTAAAGGAGTCACTGCGAGTGGGTGGGGTCGGAGGGGTTGGGGTTGGGGTAGATGAAGAGGAAAGGGACTCTGTCTTTGAAGGCTGCGGGGAGTGGGAAACCGCAGCAGCGGCTACTGCTGCAATCTGATTGGCTGCCATGTACTCCATCTTAGAGGAAGGTGTTTCAGGGCGTTTGAAAGTGTCGGGGTCAAAAATGGACTTCCTCTGCTTGGGCGATTTGTAGATAGAGAGTTGGGCAGCTGCTGTGACCGGACTGGTGTTGTCTGGGGCAACTGACATACCTCCCACCATCATCTTGGGCCACGTGCCGCCACTGTGCTTCTTCTCCAGAGTCGTCTCCATCGTGATGCAGTCTGAGGGAGAAACAGGGTCAAAGGGCAAGGAGGAAGGTGCCTTCGTGTAGGGACAGCACTCTTGGAAAGCACTGGGCCCGTAGCGGCCAGTGCCCAAGTCAGAGGCCGGCCGCAGGCTGGTGGCGTGGAGGGAACCTGTGGAGAATGGCTTGGTGATGTCACCATACACCTCATCAGATTCCCCTCTGACCTTCCTTCTCTCCCCAGAAATGCTACTTGTGCTGGTGCTTCCTACATCAGGGCAGAAGATGTCAGTCTGTGTGGAGCTGTTGTGTTTGAGGTTGCGGCTGTTTCGTGAGTGAATCTCAGACAGGTGAATGCGCCCGTTAGACTTCTCCGATGACTCACGCAGACTTTCAAAGATGTTCTGGCCTGATGTGCTGTGAGGGAAGAACTGCGGGGAGGAGAGACGAAGGAATAAGTGACACCAAACATTAAATCATTCCAAGTTTTTCAAACAATGCAAAGGCAAATTACTTGGTAATACTTCAGATCACTGGTTCCCAACCTCAGGGTTCTGACCCCCATTATGTAGACAACCATTCAAGGGCGTCACAAGGCCTTCTTGACTTTAAGGGGTGTAAGAAAACTTAGACACAGAGTAGGGCCACAGTCACACAGAATGTAGTTTTGGCTGTGAAAGGTGTCTTTTGTCTTGTTTTCTATAGGCAGGAAGCAAGCCTTCTATGTGTGTGTTTTTAGATTATTATTTAAGTTATACAAATAAAGGATAAGAACATGGTGAAGACCTGAACACAATCTATAATCACAGAGCCTTTATTTTCTGCTAAACAGCCGCATCCTGCATTAGAAATGTACACACTTAAAACAACCAATGAGCTAACAGAACACTGGCCAAGCATCAGAGAGAAGAAACCACTGACTCTGTCAAAAAAAGAAGCCTATTAAGTATGTATAATTGCATAACATTGCTAAAAATAAATTTAAAAAAAGACATAAGATAGACAAAAAAAATTATATAAAATCTTTAAAAAATACTGATGATGACATCAGAGATGAAAATGCATCTTTGATGCAATATTTACAGAAAACAAACTTCCGGCAGTTATTGTTCGCTATTTGGGTTAATTGTAAAGTTCATCAGTGGTTATGTACTATTATTGTTATATGTATATAATATGAAATATCCATAAAATATGTTAATCCGGGGTTGTCAGATGACAATGATAGAAAAGGGGTCACCTAAGAAAACAAGTTGGGAACCATGTCTTCAGATAATTGAGTTGAAGTTGTAAAACTGCTATGTAGGGCATGCAAAAGTAGAAAGAAAGCTCGTGAAGATTTTCGGCACAGGTGAAGTAGAAAAGGACCTCAGAGAGTGAGATGAGTGTGGCCCACCTTCATAAGAGAGAGGCTGAGAGAGTCCCTGCAGCTCCTCAACAGAGCCTCACACTCTGTCACAGATTTGTTATCCAGAGCAATGCCATTTATCTGGGGAGTAGAAGAAGACATTGGAAATAAGGACAGGTCCTTCAACACTAAAGCAATGCACGTTCGTCTTTTTGATACTCCTCTGAGGCGTGTGTGTGCGTGTGTCTTGGGTGGCAGCATTATTAAAATAGATGCACAGCTACAAACATATACAGGTGACATATCTCCTGAACATGAGAGAGCCCGGGGCCTGAGATGCATCGCGCTCCGCTGCGGTGTGGAAACCACAAGAAATCTAGGACAGCACATCCCAGTCTGAAGAACCCTCACGCTGCAATCCGCACATTTCCATCACAATGGGCTCAATTTGAGAGATTTTTTTTTTAAACAGTCAGATATAAAAGAAGGAAATGAATTATATATTATGGCTGAGATTTATCATAAAATAACTTGCAGAAAGAACTTTCTGTGTTAACCCAGAACAAGTCTGATACCTTTTATCGAGCATCTTTGAACTCACCTCTGAGCCACAGAGTTCAGCTACCGACATTCAATTGCATCCCATGCATATTTCATTGCAGATTCAGCACTCTGGACTCTTTTTTTTTGCAAACCCAATTAAGCATTTAATAAGTTATATATAACCTGATACACCAATGTGATTAACATCCACAAGGGCACCATAAAATACGATACTCTCCCACGATTACGATCTCTTAACACATCATCTGTGCTTACCATTGCTAATTGTGGTTGCAGCTGAGCTATCATCTGGCATATCAGTTCCCTGGCTACATGGAGGAGACAGCTATGCTGCTAAATGGTGAGCAGAGATATCTAAGTGCTCTGGGATTTAAAAGGTAATGCACAGGTTTCATGCTTCATTTTGAACTAACAGGGGAGTTAAGGTTTCTGCAGCTACTGGCAGATTAGACTAAGAGAAAAAAGGTCACTTTTCAGAGGATAGAGATGCGTAGTTCCATTTCTGACATTTGCCTTTTCTCTTCCACTCCCTCAAGTGGGAGTTTATGCAGCTGTGTGTGCGAAGACAGCTCCACCTAGCCCTCTAGACCTGCAAGTTTTTTTTGGAGGATTTAACCAAAGCAGGAGACTTTCCTATTTCTACTTCACACACTCAACCAAATCCCACCTTATCTGGGGTTTGGAGTGTGGATATTGGAATGGAACAAGGCTTGGATTAGAAAGCCAGAGGAGCCTGTGTGAGCTGTAGTGTGGTAAATGTGGAGGAAGGGAGTATAAAAAAAAAAAAAATTAAAGAGGATTTCAAAGAAGCTAACAGAGACTCACAGCGATCAGTCTGTCTCCAACTGTGAGTGAACCCTCCCTGGCTGCTGGACTGCCCTGAACAATGGCGGTGACATACACGCCGCTCTCCAGACCGATGCCACTGTCTGAGATACAGACGAGGAAAAAAAAACATTACAACATTAAATAACACTGAAGCATAAACGGCCACAAGGCATTTAAATCTATTTATGAGCAAGCTAAGTGCACTCAACAAAAATAGAAACACAACACTATTGTTTTTGATTCCATTTTGTCACATGTTCAAGTAAAACATTTAAAGACTTGCACACAAAATGATTATTTTGCTCAATTTTTGTTCACAAATTTGTGTTAATTAGCACTTCTCCTTTGACAGGATGCATCCATCCATCCTGACACCTGACAGGTGTTGCATGTAGAGATGCTGATTAAACAGCCTGATTATGGATAGAGCAATCATACATCATGCAGTCAGTGTGTGTGTGTGCACGCCAGTTTCAAACTCTTCATTACAGGTTAGTTAATGATGTTAATGGGCAAATGACTAATGTGCCAATTGTGTCTGTAGATCAATGTGAATCAGAAAAGACTCTGTGATGGTGGGACTAAAGTTTTTACAGTGACAAAATATGGCCCTTCCATTAAATAAACACCTGCTTTTAGAATGGAGGTTGGTTTAATAGAACCAGGACAGTAAATTAAAATGTCATGGCAGATGTCTGAAATATATTAACTGGAGATTCAGTAAGGGGGTTGTATATGTCAGGTTTGTCAACTTTGATGGAGGCAATTTTTTTCTATGCAGTGACGTTGATCATCGATCAGCAAAGACATGGCATAAATGTTCACCTGACTGCTGGTTTAAAGGCATAAAACAAGAAAACTGTATCACTGTTTAGCTATTAGGAACCCAAATCCTCCAGCCAAAGACCTCAGAATTTGTATTGACCGCCAGTCAAATGAGACTGGTTGTTTACACCCCAAAAGAAGATACTTTATTTTCACTTTAACTCGTGAAAAATGGGAGCAAAAACAAGTGTTGCATTTATATTCTTGTCGAGTGTAATATAAGACTCTGATGTACCTTTGTGTCCCACGAGGTTGATGTGAACGGGAGTGACAAGCCTTCCTCCCAGAGATTTCCTTCTTCGTACCACCATGTTGATCAATCCTCCACCGGTAAGGACAGCCTTTACCACCTGCTTCCTGTCCTTATTGGTCAGGTCGATGTCATTAATCTTCAACAACCAGTCATTCACTCTGGGAACACAAAAAGCATGGACGATTAGGCATTTGATAAACCAGAAAAAAAAACAACACACGGGATAGCTTCTTTCAGCTGTTCTTACCTTAACCTTCCATCTGCGATACTTCCTTTGTCCACCCTTGTAACAAATATTCCACAATCTCCTGGTAAATACGGATCATTTACCCCCTCAGCGATGTCAAACCCAAGTGCCTTCAAATCCATGTCATCCTGTAAAAAAGGCAATAATATAAACGTCAGTGGATTCATTCATTGTGACAAACTTATTTCAATATCATCAAGTTTTGGCAGTCTTTTCGAGCCCTGCTGGCTCTCAGGAGACTGGCATGTCACCAAATCACTCTCAGTAATAAGAGCTGAGGCACTGCTCTTACCCTGTCTTTCTCAAACTCAACCACCTCTGTCTCCCACTCCAGGGAGTCTGTGTCGATGGCTGAGTCGTGAGAGCTGTGGGCCATTAGCTGACAGAACCGGGCCTCCTTCTCCAGCTGGCTCTCCATCTTCTCTCTTAACAAAGGAAGACGTCGCACACAGAGTCAAAAGGTCACTTACTCGCGGATGGATGGGCAGAGACAAGAGAAAGAAATAATCACACACAACCAGACTGTATACTGAAAATGACATTGTGTATTAGTATGGATGTAGATTCCAGCCTAAATTAAGGGCCGGGGGTTAAAAGAACAAGCAGAAATTTTAATGTATACCTGTTTTTTTTTAAATTATATATATATATATATATATATATGTCAAATTAGGTTCAAACTTTCCTTCATCTTTCAAAATATTTCTCACGTCCTTTCTCCTTTCTGTTTTGTGGTTTAGGGAATCACATTTATATTTACTCATAAGAAATCTAAAAGTAGAATGCACACAATGCCCCACTGTCAGTAAGATATATGGTGTCCTACTGAGGTGTGCCTTCAGGGTAGCAGTGACATTAAAACCCCAATCTTACATTGTTCTTTTATAGAGGATGAAACTCTCAAAGTCACAGCATACTTCGGACTATATAGTGGTTGTCATATACACTTTGGCCAGCAGAGGGCGCCTTTACATGCAATATAAACACAGAGGAGACAGTGTGGAACTAAATGTGTATGTGTGTCCAAAACACTGCTGCTTTTCCGGGATTACACTTTTAATCTGGGCATGAGGAAATGGCGCCAGGCAAACAACCGAGCTCCATGATGTCTCCAAAGGCAGAATATCACAGCTTACGCTCTGCCACACACTGAGTACAACAGCTTATAGAGACAAAGGCTGACGACACACCAAGTTGGCCTGAATAGAGGCAATGTTGTTCTGTGCTCGCTCAAATGAAGAGGGATTTTCATACAGGCAACCCGGTATGAGTCCTATAATTTTCACCGTGAAGACTCACTTTAGTTCTTTGAGCTCTCGCAGCGCATCGTTCTTCTGTTTCCTCATATCGTCCAGATTACGCAGTGCATCGGCCAGATCGCTGACTGCCCGGTCCCGTTCCCGCCGCAGGTTATCACACAGGGTTCTGGGGAAGCAGAGGAGAGAAGTGTCGAGATGATGTCAGAAGCGTATCAGAAGGAGCAGGTATTTGTCAGTCATTCTCTAAGACATATGACATTCTTTGAGCCCTCCAGCTCTGTCAGGAGGACTAGTTCGGATTATTTGAACTGGGGTTGCACAAGGTAGTTATTGATAGGCAGTGTATTAGCTACAGTAGATGCTAGTTGGAAGCTAAGCTATGAACTGTTTGGTTTATATTATAGTGGTTTTCCATCAGAAAAGGCTGGCTGGCGGCATAGTGAATTGGTGAATAAAAATCTAAAAAGAGTGGACACTTAAACCAATATTGATTTTTTTAGGTGAACCTTTTTTAAAGTGGCTAAAATACATTTTGTTGCTGACCCTGTCCACAGTAGTTCAATGCTTAGCTTCCATGCTTGTGCCCCTGCAGGTCATACACTGACTATCGATAAGTACCTCATACAACTCCACTTCAAATAATCTGAACTATCCCTTTAACAAACCCATACACAGACTGACCTTATGCTCTCCCTCTCCGCCACTATTTTGTCCCTCTCTTGAAAGGCCCAGTCCCGTCGACATTTGGCCACCTCAGCCTCCTGCGTGGCCTCCTTCAGCTCCTGGGACATGGCCTCATACTGTTTCCGCAGCATCTCAATCTCTTTATTGGCTCGCTCCATGTCCAGGGTGGCAGAGTCTTGTTTCTGAGAACATTGAGTATACATGAGTAAGATTATTCATTATTCATAGCATTTGCATTTGTTACAACATGAGTTTACACCATCTCAAGTGAAAATACTGACTGAAATATTAAAAGCAGTAAAAGTGGAGACTTTAAAAGACGTATGGCTTTCAAACAAACCACAGCTCTTCATGTATAAAGGTTCAAGTACATGTGACCTGCAGAAGGGCTGTTAAGAGGGCCATCTAGTGGGCACACAGAGGTGTAACCAAAATCCGTTTAAGGGTCATTTCACACCGACACACTATAATCCACCAACTGACAGCACCGTGGATGCACTAAGCTCTTTATCATGTGTCTAACCTTTGACTTCACACTGTCAAATCTAGGGTGCGGCGCGTTTGTTACCTGTCTGGCCTGGTAGTATTCTCGGAGCAACTGATCCCTTTGAATGATGGCCTCCGTCCTCTCCTTACGGGCCACGTCCCTCTCCTCCCGGACCATCTCGATGTCCTTGCAGGCCTGGCTCAGCTCCTTCTGAGCCTCGGCCTTGTCCTTCACCTCGTGGCAGTACTTCTCCAGCAGCTCGTTCCTCTCGCAGATGGCCCTGTCGCGGTCCACCAGTGACGAGTTCAACTCCTGTCACAGAACAAAGGGCGGCACCATGGAATGAGGGCATCTCAACACTGTGACTCATTAATGCGATGTGAAAAAATTATTCGAGGGCCAACACCAGAGTGATCCAACACTAGTTATGAATCTCTTTTGTCTGTCAGCCAGAGTGTTCAGAAATGTTCCTCAAAAAAAAGAGGCGGTGGAGCTGGACTATTTTTGTTCAGTATCCTGGGTGAAAGTGGTCTTTGATCTGCTGACTGAGATGCCTGGACCGAGACACTAAAAAACCTCAGAGGTTCATTTTAAATTCTCACAGAGAAAGTCTCTTGGGGAAGCTGTGACTGATGAATAATGACAAGAACAGTTTTATTCCAAAGCTTTATATCCAACTTTTGAAAATAAATTCTAATTTTAAAGGAAGAGTTGAATATTTGGGAAATATGTTTATTCACTTTCTTGCTAAATTAGGCTGGCCTTACACGGTGAGACTTTCATGCAACTTTAGTCGGCTGAGACTTTTGCAGTTGAGTTGCATGATGTAAAACCCTCTGCAACACACTTGAAACATGTTTGAAACAATCACAAAACTCACAACTTTTGTGAAACTAGTTTTATGCAAAAGCCAATTAATACGCACGATGACATCAAACATTCTGCATTCCAAACATTTTAACTTTTATTTTAACTCTTTGATGTCAACTCTTTGATGTCAACTCTTTGATTCTCCATGATAATCATTATGACACAAAGTAGTCAGCCAGTGTCAGATGAAAAAGCAATACAACACGTCCAAATTGATATTATCAGCGGGAAAATGATACAAGATACAAAGATGCAAATGTAGTTACAATGACACTTCCCATTTGATATAATCTAGTGAGACAACAGTTATTATTTATACCAAACTAGCTAGTTAATTTTAGTGAACCTACCTGTTAAATTGTGTTGCATGGATTTAGATTATTTTTTAATTGCTTCATGTAACTGTCAAGTTGCAAGGTAATTAGGTTTCATGTGATTTGCAATCTGCAACCACTTGTATTAAAGTTTCACTGTATAAAGCCAGCCTTAGAGGAGAACATCAGTACCACCTCCATGGTTAAGATGTAGCTGCAGCCAGCAGACACTTAGCTTCGAGTATAAATGGAGGGAAAACACTTAGTTTTTGAATAAACAGTGAGATTTAGAGGTGAATTTTGTTACCTTCGGACAGAGCAAGGCTGACAAGTTAAACAATTTGTGATTATATGATTAACTATATGGTGGAATATTTCAGTACTCTTCATGTTTAAACTATTTACGGACCGATCACATTTCTGGATATTAAGAGTGCATCAATTTATAACTTGTGTACATTCCATATATTCTCAATCCTGATACCTGTCTGAGTGCCTCCAACTCTTCACTGGCCACCACTCTCTCTGAAGATGTGTTTTTCAGTCGGGCCTCGGCTGCCTCCAGCTCCGTCTGTAGCTTATCCAGCTCCTTGATCACCTGGTCCCGCTCGCTCATGATGAGACGGTACTCGTTGAACACGGAATCCCTCTCCTCCTTGTACTTCTCGCAGTCCTTGGATGCCTTCAGCTGCAGGTTCTTGTAGCGCGTCACCTCCGACTGCAGGCGCTCCATCTCCCTCTGCAGCTCCTTGTTCTGAGCCGAGGACTTGTTCAGCTCCTGCTGCACCGAATCAAACCTGGGAGGGCGTGGAGGAAGACAGGAAGTGTTTTAGTGTACAATTTTATGAGATGCCCATATAGAATGATTTTGTGTAGGCTGCAGCTTGAGTGTAGCACTTGTTCCTATGTGTGTGTGCAGGTGATAAGTGTTTTCACCTCCTCATCGAGGTGGAGTACTGCTGCTGGTAGTGCATGGCTGAGTCTCGCTGTTTGAGCAACGCGTCCATCTGCTTCTGCAGCCTCCGGTTCTCCTCTTCGGCCTGCTCAAGGCGGCTCAGGTCTGTGTTGTGGTTGGCCACCTTTTCACTATAGCGCTTGCTCAGGGCATCATAATCCTTCTTTACACCCTCCAGCTTGTCCATGGCGGTGTCGTACAGCTTGTTTAACACCTCTGACGAGCCCTTCTCTCTCATTACCTGGTGAGGACAACAAGAGTCATATGATATGTCATTATAAAAACACTGATCAGCATTTCTACACATTTTCCAAAGTCAAATTCAAGCACTTTTCAAACATTTTCAAGGTGCATTTTTAAGCATTTCAGCACCTTCCAGCTGTCAATTATACACGCTTAAAATCAGATATTATTGTGCAATAAACAACCAAATTTATGTTTTGTAACAGCATTCTAAAAAAGGATGACAAATTAAAGGAAAACACAACAAAGTCATGTTTCAAAATGTGCCACCTGTCTGTAAGTAGACATTGCATCCTATATAACATGGCTGAGCCAATATAAAACGATCAGTCTTACAGTTACTAGACAAATAACCTCAATTTTAACAGGGACTGATAGATCACGCAAGCGAGGCTTATCTTCATTTTGTGCAGAAGGCAAAAGCAATTAGGCTCTCTGCGACTTATTTGATTTCTTTATCTAAAAAAGCAAACTATTCAGTCAGATAAAGATTTTTATTAAAGAAAAGCAATTATAGTTTGAAGGAGTTTCAAGCAATTTATCAGAAAAATCAAGGACTTTTCAAACCTTGAAGACATTACATTCAAATTCAAGTGTTTTCATCACTTGCAAGAACCCCAATGGGTAGTGATAGTGTTCGAAATGTTGATGCCATCAGATGAAACTGAACTAAGCCTGTATTTGCTGTGCCACGCCTTAGCAGCAGATGGCATCAATGTGTAGGCAGGATTCTATTTTTACAGCATAAGTAATCCTGTGCCAGCTAAAACAATGGCTTTTATAAGTGTAAGTGCATTGAGGCACATAAGGAGAACCAAAAAGCTGGCCTGCAAAATTAACTGTTTTATGTGTAGAGTGTGTCCTTCAGACTGCATTATTCATCCCCTGTGAGACTGGATGTCTCATTATTGCAGGTCTTGCTGATCTAGTCCCTCCTGATTCCTGACAGAGCTGCTCTGACCTGAGGGCTGTATTGACCTCGTCCAGGCAGCACACACAGCGTATATACACTGATCTTGTAGCTACATGGTTTGGGTCAGTGTGCCCTTTGCCCAAGCCAGAGCCCTTTTCTTCTGCGCTTGCCCTTTTCAGAACTGCTCTGTGTGCATTTCCCTCTGCTCGGCTGCCCGGTGCTCTTAGCCGCCGCAGTGTTCCCGTGGGTGCTGTGTGAGACATTACTGCATAGTAGTCCAATACGGGTCACAGCACCCTTGTGCTGCTCAGAACAAAGTATTCAGAGCACAGAGAACAACAAGCAATACTATTTGATGTTCAAAAATGTATGACTTTGAAATATGAAGAGGTGAAACCCCCTCAGCACTATTAATAATGTGTGATACTGCAGCAAAGGAACAAGCAGTTTGATTTTGCATATTGCCTCTAGCATCTGTTCCATATCACTACATTTCCGAAGGCAATCCATGGCCTTATAACATCTGGGCAGCTACAGCAGACACCTACACACATGCGTTGGTGTGCGGGTGGATCGTACCTGCTGTTGCTGCAGCCGGAGGTCTGCTAACTCTTTCTGGTCTTGACCGTGCAGTCGCTTGAGCTCCTCGCAGTTCTGTTTTAGGTGGTTGTGCTCTCGGACAAGTTGGGCATTGTCCCTCCTGAGTGTCTCCAACTCCTCCTTCAGTTGTGTCTGTTCGCCCAAGACGCGGCTGTGAAGCATGCTGGCAAGAGAAAATGTACGTTTTCTTACAGGGAGAAACATCACCCGTGCAAATGTACAAAAAAGAAAGCTTTGATGATATTAAAGAAGAAATATGTAAGACTCTAGTGTTCAAAAAGGAGTACTGCCATCCAAATAGCAAGTTGCAGCCATAGATGGTATATTAAATAGGCATAATAACAAAGACATTTTTGAATTTCTCTACAGATCTTTCCAAAACCTCTAACTCAACTGTCTTGAAGTTAAGAGCCTGTTGTTGTTTTTGCCCCAAACCAACAGTTGCAAAGTGATTTTACTTTGCAACATGAGAAAAGTAGAATCGGTTGCAAGGTAAAAGACATCAAAGTTGAGAATTTAGGATTACCTAACATGAGATAAGTAAGCATGTAAGTTCCTCAGCGTTCCTAAAATTAGCTCGGATTTGCTTCTGTAATACCAAACCAGGAAAAATCCTGTCTTAGACTCTCCCTACCTTAACTTAAGACATAAGATATGGAGTGTCTGTAATATGGCCCAAGGGGCTGGAAACCCAGCAGAAAAATTCTGCAGGTAATGCACAACATGCAAAACTTAAAAAATTAATTCATTTCAAAGATAATTTCATTAATGGACAGTATCTAAAAGGGGGAGACTATCTGGAGGTCAGCCCCACTAAAAATTTACAACCTCAGTGCCCTCCCTCACTGATAATAAATTTGACTAACTTTACACACCAGATATATACTTTTTATGAAGCTTTCTGTGTAGAATATCTTCACTCAATGTACTTTTGTGAGAGTAATTTCAGCCAAAAAGTGTACAAAGCATCCATGCTATCTATATACTGTCTAAAACGTCTCAGTAACTGGCAATTAACATCTTAATCTGACATCTGACAAGTCTTTTGCTTCCATCATGTTGGGAAATATTCTATCTCGCTACACTCTAACAGCTAATACACCGTATGATCAGTTTCTATGCTCCAGAAATTTTGCCTCAGCTTATGAGCCGTTAGGATGAATTATTCAATCACATAAAATGCCTCTATTTTCAAGCTTTTAAAACCATGCTTGTTTTTTTTTGTGTGGTGCCAATTCCCTTTTAATGTGAAAGCCAGCTGTAGCTCCAAGGGATGTTCTTTCAATTAGGTTAATTGCAACACCATGCCAGTATTTGCTACAATTCCCGTAAAACAATGCAATAAAACGTAATTATTTCAACGCTGAAAAGAAGCAGGTGGCAGGTGACAGGATGTTTTGCTTATATTATATTTGCACTTCAATAATGAGTTCAAACACACATTCAACATCACTTTGGTGTGGAAATCTGAGCATTAAGATGCATTGCGTTTAGACTACATAATAGATTACATAATACAGGTAATTATTAACAACTGGAGAGCCTTAAGAGTCCTTCTTAGAAATGAGGTAAAATAGTTAGAGCGACATTGGCAGGAGAACTACTTACTGGTAGAAGTCAGCCTCTTTGACAGCCTCCTCGCACCTCTTGAGTGTTTTGGTGTGCTGGTTCTGGAGAGACTGCAGATCTGCCATGGCCCTCATGCACTGACTTTTCAGACGCTCATAGTCATGACTGGCTTTGGAATTTGGCCTTAAGGAGAAAAGCGATGATGAATCAAACACTCTACCCGGCAGCCTTGTACCATAATGTGGCCAAACACAGCTCAGACAGGAGGATAGAGAAGACAGAGTTGACCTTCCCGTCATTTGAGAAATCATAAGCCAGGAATTAGATATTTGACGAAATGTAAACGACATTAAAAAAGTATGCAGTGCTGTAAGCAAAGCAGCCTTTGTACAGTGTCATCTGTTGCACAAGAAACATCTGGTAAGTGGAGCACATTAAACTTAATTAAGCAGCCAGTGTCAGTGCCCTCCCTCTGCAAGGTAGAGTCAACATTATTCCACACAGACAGCAGAGAATTAGTAGATGAAAACATGGCAACCAGAACTGAGGACAATGACATCATGACTTAAAGTAAACATGAACAATCATAAACTTTGCTGCTCTGAGAGCAATGAGTCACAGGTCAGTCAATAGTTGGACCTGATGGATTTCATTTAGGCAAGAAAAGCATCTATAATCACAGCAGACAGATTTATAGACATCAGCCAAAGAAAAGTGATACCAGAAGGAGAAAAAATAATAACAACAAGTTGGCAGGCAGGACAGGATTTGCACCTGCAGTCGTCGAAGGTGGTCCCGGGCGATGCCAACGCCAGACGCTTACGGAGCTCGTCCCTCTCTCTGGTCACCTGGCGGAGCTGGAACAGGATGGTGTCCAGGTTGTCGCCGGATGGCCGGTTGTCGTTGATGGCTGGGGGTGGGGAGGACGCTTCACCGTTAACAGGCGAACCTGCGACAGTGAGCACATTACCGGAGGCTAGGACTATTGATCAGCACACACTGGAAAAAGTTTCCCCTCGCAATACATATCATCATTCACAAGTTTTGTAATACATGCTACCCTAGAACCCGCCTGAGTTTGGATTTTTGGGGTTGATGCCGATATTAGGGAGAGAAAAAAATAAAATCGATATATTGGCAAATATTATTTATTTTTGCTATTTGTACAGGGGCAAGTAAAAATTGACTTTGGGCAAGTAGATTTCTGGGGGAAAAAACATCAGCGTTGAGGCCTGTTGAATTAAGGAAAATGATCAAATAAACATAAAATTGTGCCAATAAAACAAAAAAATTAAAACAATCCGCATTATGTTCTGTAAAAATTATTACACTGATAGACGACATAGCTGTGCTAGCCCAGTACTGGGTCGATAATATAGGCCAAATGATATATGTCTGGTTCTACACTAGCCCCAATGCCAATAAATGAATCTTCATGACTTCATGGACATGATAAATAAAATTTGAGCTTTATAACCTGAGACAACCAAAATGTACACAGATAATTTATTGAAGAGAACGCTTTCAATCAACTTTAGCATTATGGAGCAAAAGAGTTAAGTCCTGCCCAGCAGCCAGGGCAGCAACTGCCTGCTGTGAACTTTCTATATAATCTGCTGGAGGTTTTCCCGTGTCAATTTGCTGTAAATTCAGAGAAAATGATCTTGGATTGATCTTGGACTTCACCATCTGTAATCTCTGGCATGAAAATGAAAGGCAGAAAAAGCAGATAGGATTTGGATTTGATGGTGTACTGCATCTCTGGTGCTCTCTGCGTGGTTAAAACAAATGTATACGTATATTCTTTGACTAAACTTGAGCACTCGCATTTGGAGTGCTAGTGAATCTGAGGGAATGTAAAGGAATAATAACTCCACGCTGAAGTACTTCATTTCTACTGTTGCTTTCTCTATGACTTAATTTCTTTACCCTGTTGTGTGTTGCCTTGTGTATCTATTACAAGATCTCTTCCATTCTACCTGTCATGACTGAGCTTAAAAAACAGGATTTGTCATTAAAACAACAAGGTCATTCTCTTTCATTGTCTGCTCTTGACATTGAAACAGATTCTGACAAAAAGCATATTTATCAGTAAGGAGTAATTTTTTTCAGGGTTGTTTTCTTTGTTGAAAAGAACACCCATGGCTGGAAATCTGAGGATTATGTCCATCTTTGGCTCAACATTTGGCCCTTTTGGAGGTTTATGTAACACAGCTGAGTCATTTGGACCTTTGTCAAAGCTAGGGAAAGGCAAGCATGGCTTCCTTAAGGACAGAGAAAGACACTGGGAGAGTGCTTTCGCCTCAGTGTGGGGTACAAAGGACAAATAAAAACTGTAATCCAGCAGATGATCAGGAATTACGCTAAAATCAGCGTGAATCGCATTTCATGAGTCACAATGCCGTCATGCTGATTTTAATTTTGCACTGTTATGGTGTGTTTGGAGATAGTAACAGGACGTTATAATTGATTAATTGCCGTTAAGAATTTAACCAACGATCTATGTTTTGCGAACCATTTCTCTGGAGTTCACAGGTTTCTCACAATTTGGTTTGGTCTGCCTTGTTAGCCTAGAAATGGCAGCAATTGTCCCTATTTAACACTGTTTTTGAGCCATTTGTTGAATAAGGACAGGCGGACAAGAGCAGCTGTTTCAACAATAGCCTTGTTTTATTATTCTGTTTGTTAAGATTGTTTATGCTTTATGAATTAATGTGAATACAGAATTGTTTAAATAAAACTTGAACTGACAAATGATGTGTGTTTTCTATTTTATCAATTATTAGGGCTGTTACCGACAATGGCAGTTAAATACAAATTTGTTCTTCTTTTTTTTTCAGCGCACTGCGCCAAATTAAATTCCTATATCAGCCAATATGAGTATGTTTTACCATCAAGACTCACATTTAAAATGCCTTTCATCACCACCTTTGGTGTGAAAACATCAAATTTTATCGCAGTCAGAGAAAGTAAAACTGTGCATCTGCTTCTCTCCCCAGGCTGCTGACCGCGCTGCAGCCACTGTCCGGTGTTATCTGCCCTGTATGCTCCACGCTCCTTCATGCCATGAATTAAGAGTTTATTAAGAGTTAATGTGAATGAAGCTGCTGCTGATGCTTTGCAAAAGGAGTCTGGTGAGTTGGGCAAGAGCAATAAAACAGCTGTTTCCGGTTAAATGAAACATATGTTACTCTTTAAAAAAGCTCTCTCATTGTAGTGAACCTTTACGCAATGTTGTCAGACGCTTAGAATAACAATCTGAACCAGTCAGTGGCCAAAACAAGCACATCACAGTGACTTTTGTGGTTTGTGGTGATTTAGCCGTGTTGTTGTATTGCTCTGTGTATAATGACGCAGCTTAAAAACAAGAGCCGAAACTTGTTTACCAACCACTCGTTTCACATTCTTTCATCAGCATGTTGTCAAAATGTTCCCTTTTTTAAATAGTGCACCAGCTAATATAAAAGACATTCATGATTCCCCTTATTTATCGCCATACATTTGTCTCCGAGTGATGATTCGAATCCTCAACTTTCAGGGGGCAGCCCCATTAATTGGCTAATCAATAGTCAATTGTTAACGTGTTCAGTTAATCATTTAATGAAATTACACAAAACATGTCTTCCTTGTGTAAAACCTGTGTGACCTGGCACACAAACTAAGCATTAACAGGCATCTCGGGTCATTATACATACCAACACTACTGAGGGAGCTGCTGCTTTCTGAGTCGGAGGGCATAGTGGAGAGAACGCTGTATGTGGAACCTGCCAGGAGACAAAAGCCAAGAGAAGAGGTGCATTCAGATATAAAGCAATGATAGATTGATTAACCAATTACACACAAGCCTGAATTAATTGCCTGTACAGTGTGGAAAGAGGTGAGCTTCATATTCCCTGCACAGTCGTATGATAAATTTGGTGCAGGGTTTCTACTTGGAATAATAACTTCAACACTCCCTCTTAGCGGCTCTATATTATCACTCCACACCGCCGTCGTCGTTGTCATTAAACCTCCTTTCCCTCACTGTGCACTCTGCCTTGCTTTGATGTATAGTCTCTGTATGTTTCTGCTACACAGGCAGAATGTCACGGCTGAAATGGGATTTTCTCTTTTTATGTCAAGCACATGGTGAGAGAGAGGGAGAGAGAGGCAGAGAGAAAATGATTCTCTATCTGAATAGCTGTACACACTGTTAAGCTGGGGGATATTTCACACAGGCCACCACAATCCATAGGAGAGAGTATGCAGATCCCCATTATACTGCAGACTGCCTGCTCCAAAGGGCAACGTAAACATGGTGGGAATCACGCACAGATATTTTTCAAACACACATCTTAGATGATGCCTTCTGCAATAAGCACAAGTCTGGTCTGCTATACAATAAAAGCTCAATTTCATTCATTATTTTCTCCAAATACAAATGCTTTCCAAAGGAGTAGACAGGTTTAAACTGATTTCTACCCCACATACACAAAGCTGCTGTGTTAGCTGCTGAAAGTAGACACTGTTCATCACAATTTATTGTGAATAAGGTCCTCTTGAAATGAGCACAGTTTAGAAAATTCTTCCAGAAATAATTGATTTGTAAAAACCTCCAAATTTGCACGTCTAATGTAAATATTTATTTTGTTATATATAATAAATAATATTTATTTTCGATTTTAGTATATCAAAACCAAAATACACAATTAGTCCTAAGTGAGTAAAAACTTAGTGCTAGCACCACAAGTGCTATTTTAAAAAAAATAGATGTGAAATGATTCAGCAGCTTTTATTATTTTTAAATTTTATTTAGGCTACTTTCCTCAGAAATACATTATGTTGTTCCCCAGATCATTGCATTTATTTGCATTTTCATCATATTTACTAGAGTGAGCCCATTTTTGAACATTTTGCCCTTTCAGCTGTTTATGCAACGTCAGATAAATACAGACAGCTGTATCTTTTGCCCATGAGCTTATCAATATTTGCAAAAATCAATCGATTATCAAAACGGCTGCAGAGTAATTCGGTTTCTATTGGTTACTGATTACCAAACCAATCCAGGAAGTCTTGTGTACACTGTTAATAACAGACAAATTTGAACCTGCATAAAGCAGCACAGTGAGGCACAGCTTATACTAATGTAATGTGATAAATGCACATCAAACACATGGACAAAGTCCTTCCTGTACAGGGTTTAAGAGAGCAGTGGAATGGTCGCTGGCTTTGTCAGCAGCAGGCAATAGATTGACACCAACTGTTCCAGATCTCCATCTCTGTCCTTGCCTCCCCACTGGGTTTAGCTACAACTCCGGCTCCAGCCCTCAATGTGTGACAAGGCCAAGCCTAATTAACTGTGAGCTCTGTGCGACTGAGCCACTCCATCTTAGGCCCCGCAGACAGAGGAGAGGAGAGGGGGGCAAGAGGGGAAACAAGGGGAAGGCATGGAGCAGGGGAGGACAGATGAAAGGAGATAGCCTTACTAAGTCGCAAAAGAGATAAGGAGAGAGGGTGTTTGAGATACAAAGAGGGAGAAAAGTAAGGAGAGAGATGGAGGAGCAGGGCGGAAAGGCTTTTAATCTGTTCTGACATTCCCTGATGCTCAACACTTTTACCCTGCGAAGTGCTCCGAGCACACAGCTTTGATTTCATATTGTTCCATCAGACATGATGAGAAGCACTCTGGGGCTGCACAGCATTAGTCCTCTACAATCAACACGCAGCCTTATGCAAAAGGCTCCTGCTCATTTCCACGGCTGAACCGAAAAGCAACAACTGACTTGTTGAACCCGGTGTGTGACTGACAACGTGTCGCAATAAAAGACGTGAGCCACTGAGAGGTATTATGCTATCTCAGCTGAAGGATTAAGTCTCTTTTAAAATACTGTACAGAGTCAGTAAAGCGCTGTGCCTGGAAAAGCTGCAACATGTAGCTCCTTGAACGTTGTATTTCGTGATCTGGAAACCAAAACACTCTAATAAATTAAAATCCCAGTAATCTCTGCCACTGAGGACACTCAGCTATGAAAAAACAGCTATGACTCCCACGAACGAGGACAATCCTTAGTATTTCACAATCTGATTTGGCTGCAAGGACAAATATGTGCACCAAAATTCCCACATTCAGATCAGTCACGGGCTGATTAGTTAACCCGCATGTGCACCAAGAAATGCAGTATGGATTGCATGTCAGATACAAGCCCGCTATATATGGTGGTCGATGGCTCAGTGACATTAGCCTTTTCCAACAGGCTTTTAATCATCGATAGCAATTAGCACCAGCCAAAGTCAGTGCAGCTGATCATTTGTAAACAGGTTCACTGCATCAATAAAGCAGGCATGCATTAGGGTAGCATAGATCTGATGATCTACAGTGGGAGAATCCACCCGTCACTGCTGAAAAAAAACATAACAAAACTGTCAGACAGGACAGATCAGACCTGAGAAATTGTGCCAAATATTCTAGGGATACACAATATTGGATTTATACCAATATTTTCCAACAAATTTTGATCATTTGCCAATGCAAAGAATGGGATGATGGCTGTAAAGATGGGCAATTCAATTTCTAGTGTTGAAGGAGACTCCTCCTCACATGACCAACGCTGAGCAATTATTACACCTTTGTTGTACATTTTGGACACTTCAAAAATCCACTATATTGCAGATACACTCGCATTGCATGTGTCTAACTAAAGCATCCAGAGCTGCAATGATTAGTTGATTAATCTTTTCGTCAATCGAAATAAATCGCCAACTACTATGATAATGCTGCTTTTCTTTGTCCCTTCCGACAGTAAATGAAGAGTCTTTGAGTTTTGACCTGTTGGTTGAGAAAAAGAAGTAATCTGAAGACGTCACTTTGGGCTCTGGGAAATATAATGAGCATTTTTCAAATTTTTTGTAAATTTTTACAAATGATACATCACTTAATTGTGAAAATAACTGTCAGATTAATTTATGATGAAAGTAACCTAATCATTAACTGCAGCCCTAAAAGCATCATCTTGTTGGCCTGTCATAACAGCAGAAATATTCATTTCGGGCTAATGCGATATTTCATTTTGAAGCTTTTATTGGCCGATATGATGATGTGCTGATATTATCTCGCATCTCTACAACATTAATTTTTTTCTAACAGACAGACACATCATGGCAGATTTCATTAGGAGCCATTAGATATGGTAATATGGAGGCAGCATCTGCTACTGACTTCCATTAAGGGAAGCACTCTAAGGTGAGAAATATTCCAGTGGAGGACCAGAGGCGACAGTAACAAAGGCCTGTCGCTGTGATCTAAATAGGTCAGGGGAGTGCTCGCCCTACCTAAGGGGTTCCACTTCCCCCCACTCTCCCCTCTGCTCTCCCTACCGACGTAGCAATGTGCTCAGCAACCAACAGTTGCTTCAGACAACCAGATTATGTTCTCCAGCACATAAAGCAAGATGACACACGTTGCCATGGTGAAACTGGATGAGAGGAATAGTAAATTCTGCAGCGTGGTGAAAAAGAGAAGCATGGGAGTCGAGAGGCTGGTGGAGGAGAGCCTTATCAAAGAGAGATGCAAAGTCTGGCTCCCACCGTCGGGTGAGACTAAATTATTCATCAGATCCGGAAAATTCTCTTATCTGACAATGAGAGCGTCTCCCAAAACATAAAACACGTATGATTATGATCGCAATTGGACTCTGCGGCTCCTTCAAACTTTCCCTTTATCAGAACATGTTGACAAGCCTTGAAACTATGCTGGATTTGATGCAGCACAGCCGTCTGTTCTGTTCCCAAGAACACGCAAGACACAATTTTCAGGGCCACTTGGTAAAAGAGCAGCATTAGCATTCCAAAAATAATACTGTGTGCTATTCTTTATTAGCTGCTGTCAGCTCTTCTCACTGTCAGTGAGCAACAGTGATTAAAAAAAAAAAAAGTCACGCACCAAGAGGTGAGCAGAGCCTAAATAGTCTTTGTGGTCTTTCTCCTTTTGTGCCCTCGCTTCACAGCCATTAAAACTACAGAGGCGCAAATAATAGCAACTCTAATAATACGTTTGAAAACTACCCACTCATTTCACAGTGTGCTTAAGTGAGGCTGAGGGATGTGTCAGCATGGAGCCAAAGAGCAGAAAGCATTGCTTTTACTCTAGCAACCCAGACCTCTAAATCCTGGTGAGGGTTCTGTTCACAGTATGGAGGATGTAGTTCAACTTTGTGATGCACACATGCTACCTCCTCGGTCTCAGTGATACCCGAACTAAGAATATTCACAGATACTGGAGAGGCGAGGGGGAATGTGGTAGGCTATGGAGAGCTGCAGATAATGATTACTTTCATTGTTGATTAATTTGTTGATCATTTGCTCAATTAATCACTTAGTCGCTTGGTCTATAAAATGTCAGAAAACGATAACAAGTGTTGATCAGGGACATCCTCAGTCCTCTGCAACGGTCACCAGTTCAACTCCTGCCTGTGGCCCTTTGCTGTGTCATCCCCTCTCACTCTACCCTCTTTCCTGTCTGCTCTTCAACTACCCTGTCAAAATAAAGGCAAAAAGCTCAAAAACAAAAAACCTTTTAAATAAATAAATAAATGTTGCTCAGCGTCTCCCAAAGCCCAAGATGACATCATGCATGCTTTTTTTGGTCCATGACCCAAAACAGTTTACTGTTATAGAGGAGTGAAGAAATCAGAAAAATATTCACGTTGGAGAAGCTAAAATCTGAGAATTTGGATATTTTGCCTAAAAATTGACTCAAAACTATTAATCAACTAGCTCTAATGGCATGCGTCTTTTTCCAATTGTAGAGGAGGAAGAAGTTTCAGTATTGTCAATGTACTTGAGGCATTAAAAGTAAAAGTATCCAATATGCAGACCACTGTCAGTATTATATTAATATAATGCAGATGTTTTTATTTGTTAGTTTTATATGTCGCATTCTGTGTATATTTGATCCTTTTTCTTAATTCAGGTTTTATACTTATACAATTTATATTTATACAATTTATTTAATTAGTATGGACAAGTCCATACATATTATTAAAATTTGGGATATAAGGGTTCATTTGATGTATAGCAAATTAAAATGCTCCAAAAAATGGCACTACAGCATGTAAAAATGTAAAGATATGCTCTGGCGGACTTGTTCTATGGGAGGTCACAAAGGGTTTAAGGCTTATGCAAAATGCTATTACTGTTTTGGAAGCTTCAGCTATAAAACTGTATTCTTACAATTGCATAACCACCAGGACAGAGTAAGAGCATTTAAAATGGACTGGTCTTGTATGGCTGAATCAGGTCGGTACCATTATGATCAGCACGGGACAATCACACGAGGAGAAAGATTTGACCTTCCTTGTCACACAGCTGTATCCTCTCCCGCACATCAACATAAAACCAACAATCAATAAATAAATTGTGGTTACTACATCTGCAGCTCTGTTAGAAAAAAACACAACAGAAATAAATTCCCTTGTCCACTCCCTCCCGCACTCTGGGACTTCCAGTAAGCCATGTAGTGGGCCCAACTTCTGGGGAGGCAGTGACACCGCGGCCAAGATTCTGGGAAGTGTGCCAGTGTAGCCTTGCTGCCGGGGTAAAGGATTGATCATCTGATTTAAGGAGTCTACACTAAGCATAAACATGAAGACATCTAACATGATGACTCCATGAGGTCTGATTACTTCACTGCACGCACATCGCCTGACTCACAGCTTCATGTTCATCTAGGCCTTTGGTCAAACCTACCCACACTTTTCACTCATAGGTCCAAGTCTGCCCTGTGGCATGTCTCAAAATAAGATCCGTTATACTGTTGACTGAAATCGACTTTGACATTAAAAATACCTTTATGAAACATTTGAGGAAAATCTCAAAACAGACCAAGCAAACTCAGATGTGCATAATTAGAAAAATGAAACCAGACACATAATGACCCTAAAACAATAAAAATAAAAAAGAAACTGTTTTCACCTCTCCAACAGACACAGAACCCCTTCCACTGCCCAGACTGCACTAAAAAGGTTCAAAACAGTCATTATTTGATAGTTGATTGAAATTAGAGCCCAAATGATATTTTTGATTTTTTTGATTTTTGGGTCCGATGTTGATACATAATTAAGAAAAAGGAATATACATAAAATGCTTATGAAACCACAGAAAATAAAAACAATCTGCATTATATCCTGTAAAAAAAAAAAGTTTTCATATTAGTGCATATTAAAAGACTGCAGCTATTGGGCTGCAAATAATGATTATCTTCATTATCGATTTATCGGCCAATCATTTTTATGATCTTTAGTCCATAAAATGTGACATAATGAAATGCACATCACAATTTTTGCTTCTTTTGTCCAACCAACAGTCCAAACTCCAAAGACTCTTCATTCACTATCGTAAAAGACAAAGAAAAGCTACAAATCCTGACAAATCCATGTCGTAAGAGTTCCATTTGAACGCAGCATATGAAGAGCAGTCCATTGCTATGGACACAGTTTTGAGCAGGTCATTACTGTGAAATGAAAAATGACTGAAACAATTAATCAATTATCAAAATAGTTGACAACTAATCTTCTTATGATTGCTAATCGATTTATCAATTATTTGTTGCAGCTCTAACATATGCTGGCGCCAACATGACTGTGATAAGCCAATAACACAAAAACTATGATAAAAAGATATAATGAAAAATGCAAGACCATCTTCCTTAGATGATGTCTTATATTAATTTTGGATCTGTGGAAAAACTCTAGAAGCAGAAGCAGATTGCATAGAAAAAGACCTAAAAGGTCCTCAGCCTTTAGCTCTGCAGACCTGCCAGAACTGCTGAGCAGCACCAAAGTCCAAAAAAGCCCCTGAGTGCAATCCAGCCCTGCCGATTATCAGCAAGCCATAATGGGCCTTCTCCCTGCAAAGAGCACTAGCTCAGCATAAATGAGA
>JAJHUR010092311.1:0-54983 GCA_027495735.1 Lutjanus campechanus
CATTCTAGTGTCATCAGGTCAGAATTTTAACTTGTCCAATACTTTTGTTTGTTTTTTTACCAAATGCCTGCAAAACGTTGCCATTAGGGATGAGAATCAAGAACCAGTTCCAGCTGAGAATTGTTTCCAAATTGTCCAATCCGTTGGAATCGTTTGTCTCTGAGCTGATTAATTCCCTTTTCACGATTCTGGCATGTTTTTGTGACAGTTACACAAGACAATGACGTCAAACTCGTGCGTCTATGCTCCTGGAAACTAGCAGCAAGGAGCCGTGGTGGCTTGGAGGAAACGGTCCAAAGCGGGGCTTCATTTCATGAAGAAAGATGACAATATTGCCCATTTTAATGTCTCTAAAATTATCATTTCAAGAAGCAATTCACTGAAACATCTTTGTACACAATATGGGCGTTAAGCTACTACAAGGAGTTTTTAACTGCTCATGACAATCTCAATTTATTATTGATGCTTCTTGAGCCTGTTGTTACATTTTTTTCCCGGCAGAGTTACGGCAAGTGGTATGTTAGCCAGTTAAAATGAAGCGGGAGGAGATTTTGTAATTTGATTCTTGTCATCATATTTTGTGGTTACACTACCGCTTTGTCCGCAGAGGCCTCCAAAATCAACAAAATATGAACGTTCTTTGTAGCAGCTTTAAATTCCATGAATGCCATATGTTGAACACTCCACGCTAGAGTGCCACTGCTTCCTAGCGCATCTGTTAGTGAGGATAAATATCCCATGCTGGATACTGGCTACTGTTTTTCCACAGAAAATTGATCAGGAGTCATCAAGGGAATTGGTAAAGAATTGGACTGAAAAGCAGAATCAATAATGGCAATGGTATCAATAAAATCCTATAAATTCACACCCCTAATTGCCATGAGCCGCAGCTGTACTTTGGTTTTAGTGCTAATTAGCAGCTCTTAGCATGCTAACACGCTTAATTAAGATGGTGAACAAAACGACCATGTAGTATATTAGCATGCTGATGTTAGCATGTAGCTCAAAGCATTGGCTTAGTTTCTTGGCTTTGACAGAGATATATAAAGACCTGGGCGCATTAAGAAGTTAATTTTATGTATTTGGGTGAACTGACTCTTGAAAGAGAGCTATTGAGGTATCTGTCTGGTTAAAACTCCAAAAAAGTATCTCCCACTGCTGTCCACTCACATCCCTGCTTTGGAGACTGACCCTGCTGGCTAGATATAGTACTCCCACTGCTGCGTCTTCTGAAACACATCCACAAAATCCCACACACATCCAGACACACACAGGTGCACTCTGCCAATCGCACTAGTTGGCTATTTGTAGTCGCTGTAGCACTAAACCATGCCTTCCTTCTTCTCTATAATTGGATTAACATCCGCCTTTTATAAATGATTAAAAAAACACCAAATACATGACAACATGCCATCCTTACCCTCCCCTCAGTCTTACCCCCACCTAAACCCCTCCCGAAGTGATTATTTGTGAGTCCGACACTTTCAACAAATCATTGAATGGATCTTGTGTCAGTATTAAAAATACTTTGGTTTCGTTTCCTAATTGGCCATTAGACAGGGAAGTTGATGGTGCTTCCACTGAACTGGACGATCAATACGCTGAAGCCGCAGCTCGCAGTGAGAGCGCAGAGAGGGATGAGGGGAGTGATCGTGGCTTATCAGCTGTCGTGGTCGGAAGCTTTTGGAGAAATGAAGCAACACAGTGCCTCGAACATCAGTTTGTTTGTTTGTTTGTTTTGATGATTTATGTTCATTTGTTGGTTTAAGTGCGTGAAAGAGACGTCACAGCCATTGTTGCACTTGTGTTTTATTTATTTTAAAAGTATGCTGTCTCACACCTGCTCACTGTATATACTGTTCATTATCACTAAATTGTCAGTAATGACATCCTTGTAAAGGAACTGTTATGTGTAGTACATAACCAAGAATCACACATCACTGTAAGTATCAGGGTGAGCATGTAATGAGGTGGGGTTTTTTTCCAAATAAAAGTTCAGTAATCAAACAATAACTTCATCTCGTGAATCATTCAAGTCCCGGACAGGAAGTCATTATTTACCCTCCTCCAGCAGGTGGTGCTCATGAATAACTCAGCCCTGAAAATAGTCAGTTTGTGAAGTACATTGCATTTATCTGCCTGTCATCATCCATTCCCCGTTCATATGATGAGGGCAGCTTATTAAACCTCTGTTAGCCACAGGGTGAACGAGAGGTGAGCAATAACGCAAATATGCCACTCTACGGCAGCCGACGAGGCTAATTAGAAGAAATGAAATCTAACTGTGATTCAAATGTCACTGGCATCTTTCACTGTGGATTTTTGTCCTCTTAGAATAACATTTTGGTTAATCTCATTTGTCAAAAGATCAAATCAACCGCGCCCTGAGCTGCAAGAGGAAATCCAACCTCATGTTTAAAGAGGACCGCGTCGTGTCTTCCTACCCACCCAAAATATAGCCTCATCATTAAGTATCCTCATCAGCACCACCCATAATATGCAAAATGTGTTCATTAAAATTAAATATATAATTTACAACATCTTCCTGTATTTCCTTATTTTCTTTCATTGTTTTGCTGTGCTTGGGATGTTTCACCATCCCAAAATTTGGTATGTGACCTCCTGATGCGTTATTTACTTATTTCTGGTATTAACTTTTAGCTACACCTAATTTGGTGTGGTTCCACACTCTTAGAAATAAAAGTGCTAACTAGAACCATAACTTGTTGCCACAGGAGAATTGTTTTTTGTTCCTGGTAGAACCTTTTCTAATACTTGGAAACCTTTTCAGAGAGTTCTACCTAGAACCCACCATAAAGGGTTATACCTAGAACCATCTGTGAAAAGTTTCATCCAGAACCCCCTATTACAGGGTTCTACAGAGAACCCTTCTACAGTATAATGGTTCCACCCAGAACCCTCTCTGGGGTTTTTTCTTATCCAGAACTTTCACCATCTAAGGGTGCTAACAAGAACCCACCAAGGGTGTTCTACCGAGAACCTTTTTGTATTGCAAGGGTTTTATCTAGATCCCACATAGGGGGTTCTACTGGGAACATTATATACCACGTGTTTTATCCTTTTCCCTTTTATATTATCGTACAAAGAACCCTTGAGGAAAGAGTTCTTCAAGAGCTTCAGCAATCCTTGAAGAACTCATTCTCCCAAAAAGGGTTCTTAAGAAGCAAATGGTTCTCGACAGAAAAATCTATACAGTATACTGACATAAAATTTTGCTAAACCATTTGTGGTTGCAGACAATGGCGTCTCCTGACTGTGGAGACATTCATGTACCACTCAGGATGAATAGTATTTCCTCTGACTTTTCTCAAAGTTTTGATGGCTGGGAGCCACTTTAAGGAGTCAGCATAAGATCGAAGACCACACAGAAAAAACAATTAACTTCTCATAAGATTTGTGATGGTCTCATAATGGAGTTTGAAGTTAAAAATTCCTTGAGTACCAAATTCATCTGTTTGCAGATAATGCAGTCCCCCAAGGTCCAACAAAGGGTTTATCCATTTTTAACCTCCTTTTCTCTTCAACTATACAACATTTTTTCCCGCGGTGAATTTTCCATCTCAGCTCCACATTAAATTGTCGAGTTGTCCCCCGAATACAACACTAGCATTTATGACAGAACGTAAATCCCATGACACTCATGAGGTGCCACTGGTTGCCATGCAACCAGCTTCATGTTGTCATTCCTAACCTGACAGACACTGACATACAGTATATTAAATGTAGGCTTTTGACAGTGAAAGTATTGAAATGGAATGAGTACAATATAATGCAGGTATGTCACATTCGGAGGGCCACCACTGATTCACGGACCACACTTTGAGAACCTTTGCTCTCGCACCTCCAAGTCATTTGTCCCACACTTAGGCCTATGTGGCTAACTCAAACCACCTACTGTACCTACAAAACTAATGACATTTCCATCAGTTTCAGCTGTACTTTGTGTTTGCTAATTAGCGAATGTTGGCATGCTAACATGCTAACCGATGGTGGAGCAGGTAAATATTTATATGCTCAACATCAGCATCAGCATTGTCATTGTGAGCATGTTAGCATTTAGCTCAGAGCACTGCTGTGCCTAAATACAGTCTTACACAGCTGAGCTGCTCTTCTTCTTCGGTCAATTTGTACTTACCACTGTGCAGTCTACTTTTATCTGGTAGTTTGTAGTTTTTGTAAAATATGTTGAAGATAAGCTAACTCTATTTTTTCCTCCTCTGCCAGACTATTTCTTGTCTGAATTCGGAGCCAGGTATGACGTGTTCCAGTACAACAAGTCAGAAAAACATCTTTGAGCTTCCACAGTATTTTGTGCATACAAACAGTGTAGCAGCATGTCCACAGACAGTATCATGTGTGTGACTGATTTAATGAGATACAAGTGCTGATATACAGCTTTACTACTGCGGATGCACGGAGCAGCTATACTTGGTTTTGAGATCCTGTCTAGAAGGGAACCCTGGATTTTCAAAACTAACCTAAAATCTGATTAGGTTTAAGAAAAAGAACATAGTTTGTGTTAAAATAATCGCTCTCACAAGGTTTGGGGTTCGTCTCTAGACTTCAACAAGAATAGCCAAAAATAACCAATAAAACCTTTTTTGATTAGATTCAGCTAATAACACTGGATAAAATTAGATTAAAAAAAGAGTTACTGAATGGGTTGTAGGGCTGCTAGCAGGCTCATTAGTTTCCCATTTCCAGTGTTTGTGCTAAGATAAGCTACATGGCTATTTGTGGTATTCTTACATTTATCACTTAATCTCTATAAACATATCTGCAAATGAATGCAGAATCTGTTGGCAGGGGAAAAAAACTTTGGTATTGGAAGCATTCTGACTTACGTTTGAGTCCGAGTAATATTGACCAATCATGTTTGAGCAGGCTTTGGTTGAATACAGGTAAACAGTCCCTGTGGAGACCCAAAAAGGCAGAACACAGGCTGAAATGCAATCTCGGAAACCATCAGATATGGTCTGATGGCAATTTATCTCTAGAAAGAGGAAGAGGAAGTCTTGGCCTGATCGTCGATGGGTTCAGAAATTGCTGTATACTTACCGGTGGTATGAAGCTTCTCATCTAGCTCTCAGCAAAAGAGTAAACACACTCATTTCTCAAAATGTTGAACTATGTAATGAATTTAAAATGTGAGGTGAGTTTTCCTACATGACTATCTTCGAAACATTTGCAGCTTTGTTATGTCGTGATGGTTGCTATTGTCGATGAATCTATATTATGTAAGCTAGGAATTACAGGGATTTGGAGTATTGTCAAAGAGCATCAAAGATGGGAACTGTCCTTCCCTGCTTTTTACCATAAGTTCCTCTGTTTTAGTTGCCAGTAAAATGCCTTTGAATTATCAAAAGCTGCTCTGAAGTTAAAGAATAGACAGAGAATGAAAGGTATCGTGTCAGGCCAGTTTCATAGATGGTCCAGGAAGAGCTCGGACCATCTGCTCGTCACCGTTGCTGGATCTTCATTACAGCCACACTCTTGGAGCTCATGTTCTTTTCATGAGTGTGTGGCTTGGCCCATTAGTACTCAAAACCAAGCACTTATGCATGTACGAGTGCTTGAATCACTCATTGTAGGCAGCACATCCATTTGCCTTTTGACCTTTTTTCTCCTAGTAGAAAACAACATCCACACATCTGCTGGCACACACACACACACACACACACACACACAGTGGAGACATTTACCAAGAGTCCCGCTGAAGCCTTTAAACCTCTCCTGAGCCTTTGACTCTGAAGTTTTTCAGCCTTGACTCTTAAAACTGAAAGTTTGACTCAATTCCCACGGCCCCTCTCAGAATCTCTCTCTGTACATTTCTGATTCAAGTGCGACCTCAGTCCAAACCGGTGGCTTCAATGCCCAGCACACACACACACCGACATATAAACACACGGCAAAGCCTCTCTTTCCCCCAAGGCATCCAAAACCACTTCTCTGAATAATTCACCGAGGCTGCTTTGTTCATCGATCCCTCTCTGCACCTCTCACTCACACAGACACATCTTTCACTTAACACGCGGGGCCAGGAGCAGCATAATGGGCTGCTTCATCACAATTCACCACCACCGTGGATTCCTCCTCTTTTTCTTTATTAATACCTCCGACAGGTTGGATCGAGCGGCCCGTCTGCTGGTTTTTGTCAGAGTTGTTGTTTTCATGATCATAAGAGAAATTAAATGTCAAGTTCAAACAATAGGTGTCAATACTACGTCATCAAATCTCTTCTACTGCCTCAAGACAAAAAAAATTCTCATAAAACAAAAGTTCCTCACAACACCAAAATAGTTTCTGTGTCTCTTGTGGAGCCCAAACCAATTATTATGATTTATTTTGAGCCAGCTTTAATAATTCAATCAATATCAGTTTCTTCAAACTGTTTCAATATTAAGCACAGACATTAAAGCTCATAATGATCTCGCTGGTCTTTTGAAGATATTCTCCGTTCCACGGCCGGCCTCCTGAATGATGCATTCACTGACTTTCATCTGCTTCGCGCAGCTGCACGGTGACCCTTTTTCTCAGCATCAGACATCTCTCCCATCACATTCATCATACTGTAAAACAAGTGTCATTACCCATAATCCGCCATGGTGCAGCAATTTTTTTTTTTTTTTTCTGATGTGCTTTCATCGTTTTCATCCCATCAAGCAAAGACCTCTGACACTGGAAAAGGGGTTTGAAATCATTTTGTTAGTTTATGTGATAGCGTGATGTGACCAGAAATGCACAGTTGCTTGGATTCATTTATAACATGTCACTTTCAATATGAAAGAAAATCAGCCTGACAAAGCATAAGAAGAAGATGGCAGGTCGCACGGGAGACTCTTTAGTCTCGGATCTGACTGAGCAGACTGAGGTCTTATCTTTCGTGATGATCTGCACAAAGCACATATTTGACATTGAGCTGTTTTTTTTTTTTTTAGTTTCCCTCCAGACAGATTTTTAAGTATTTGAAATACTCTGCTATGATGAATATTTTGTTTAACATGGTTTTCCCTCCCACAAACTTTGACAAAAACTCTGACAAGGCTCAGTTCTCATTCAAACTTGTCACATATCGAGAATTTGTCACCGCTCCTCGACGTCTGAGCGTGAAGCACAAGGTGCCCTTTAGCAGCTGTATCAGATACAGTCAGAGAGCCTCTTTTAACAAGTGGGTAATATTGTGAAATGGTCTCAGTTTATTTATTTATTTATATTTGTGAAGCAAGACATAACAGGTGAGACAAAGCAAGACAGACTTTGAAAGATTAGGAGACATGACAGGGTTAAAACAGGTAGTATAAGACAGGTATTGGGTATAGACAACAACAATAGGAGAAGGAAAAATGTGTATTGGTTAGTTTGGCTAGGTTTAGATGCAGAAACTACTTGGGCAGGTTTAGGCTATGCTTGGGGTTTTAATAGAGAAGCGAAGTCATCCCCCTTCTGGCGGAACAAAATGGGACCTAACTTTGGAAAAAATCTAATCTGTAATCAACGGCAAGAAACAAATTATCTTTTTATCCTGTTTAAATTGTGCCATGAATCACACATATGATGTTTGTCATGTACACATACGTAAATACAAAAGACGACACACCTAGAAGTCACGTTAAGTGTCTCCCTCAAAGCGCTAACGTTAGCCACCAAAGCTAGCATGCCTGTGTATTTTTGACTGGTCTTGCTCGTTCTTTTGCTTCTGGGCTGATTAAAGGACCAGGAGTCGCTGGATAAAACTCTTGATGTTGGTGGTATATTGTGTGAAACAAGAGATGTGTCTCACTTAGTGGTTTCACACTGAACTAAACTAAACTTGTCTTATAAAATTATATTTTAAATAGACAGACATTATGTAAATTTGTGGCACTATTCTAATGGGAACAAAAAAATTGTCTCCATTGACTATTGATCATATTTTTTCTATAGTAAGGCAACTTCCTTTCTAAAAATACTACATTAAGTCAGTCACATGGCGAAAGTCACTTGATGCACATACAGATATGTACCTTATAACTTTTAATAACATTTTAGTTTCACATGGGACACAATCTGAGAATTTCTGGATCCGGCCTCATACCCCGCATGCTTGCTCTAGGTTGACCAGTAAAAAACCAGTGCACATCAAGATGGCTAGCATTAGCATTAGAGGAAACACAGGAGAGATTTAGCCATACATGTTTGAGCCTTAGTCAGATCCAGACCTAATCTGCGACTTATTACTGATATATCAGGTTGCTCAGGGTAGTTAGCATATTTTATTTGTTTATGTTGTTTGTTAGCTTGTTAGCTTGTAACTGTCAGTGGCTGGCAAAGCTAACACTCCCCGGAGGTTTCAGATTCCTTTGCTAGCATTTGCAAATTAGACAGTAATTGGCTTTCGAAGTTGTTACGAACGAAATTCAGCTCACCCGGGGTATGTTAGAAACCACAGACATCTCCCCATTAAGTAGAGGTATGTGAAAGCACCTCTCTAATGACAAACTCTGCACAGATACAAGTCAGTAGAGTAAAGATCAGACATTTTATGGGACATACACTTACAAAAGACACAGTTTTGGAGGGAAGGGGAACTTTAAACTATTTTATTATATGTTTAAATATAAAGCAAAACTAATAGCATTCCAAACAGCACACACACACACACACACACACACACACACACACACACACACAGCAGTACGAATAACTTAACAGAGCATCCAGACAAAAACAAAATATCTCACTTCTCTCACAAACACGTCCCCATTTCAATGAAGATAGTCCTTTCAATGAATTATTATGAGTACAGTGAAAATGAGAATCACTGTGTTTTTGTTGCCTTGGAATGAGCCGTTTAAATATTTATAGAGAGCACAGGTTCTCTTCCACAGAGTCCGCAATGTTGGATGGTTACCTACAGTAAGTACTTTAGAACATAACTGATGTTAATAAATCAGAGAATAACATTTTGTTTCTCTGATTCACTGCTTTGTTCTTGCTGATGGTGCTCGCTCTCTTAATTCACTCTCTAGGTCTCTCTACCTCTCTTTTGTTTGTTGATCCCGGGAAGAGGGGCCAACTTTGCATGGTGCGTTCACAGACAGTGCTGCATATTTTACCTTTACCAGCTAACTAATGTGTGTAGTGGTATTTACTAATGGTGTTCATGTTAACTAACTTCTAATTTGAGAATATTTAGCAGTTATAAAATGTAGTAAATGTTAACAAGAGACATTTGTTAACAGTCACTTAATATTTTTCACTGCATAAATATGCATAACATCTTTATAAACTATTCAATAATGTATAAATTAATACCTTTGTTAACATGAACCTCATTAGTAAATGATACTAGCCAGATTAGTTAACTAGTAATTGTTAGTAAACGCTTATTGATTGACTGATTTTTTTATGTTATGGCACAATACCACTAATCTCTTTGGCTATACAGTCAGAAATCTGTGCAGTGTGTCCACACTGTCAAAAAATGATAATGAATTCCTCTTTTTCTGAGTTAGCTTTACACTCAGGGGTGATGGACTGATCCATCCTCTTCCAAACAGGGAGTTACATGTAATCTGTGAAAAATGTTGTACTGTGCATCCCTCAATTAATTTGCATGTAAAAATATTCAATGATTTCTTACCAGCCATCCTCTGTGTATTCACTGTCAGAACCATTCTGGTTGAGCCGGTGAGTGTAGAATAGAGACGAGTGTAGAAGCGAGGAAAAGGAAGAACAATGAAATGGGAAAAGTCCGACTATACATTACTCTAATAACGGAAAATAATATATTAAAAATCAAATGATTTAATCGAGTGTTTAAGGATGATTTTATCACCTTTTATTCAGAAGCCCCCTGCCGTCATAAACTATCACCAAAATGACTTTTTGAGCACGTCTGTGAATGCTTACCCATGTTAGTACCTGCTCATGCTGTCATCCCTAATCTCATGATTGTTCCTAAGATTATAACACGACAACGGAGATGAATAATCTGACATGTTTTCAGTGGTAATGAGGTGCCACAGTTAATCCTGTTTTCTGACATGCACCTAATGAATGTTAATGAATCTAATTTAAGCAGCATGCACTGTATTGGAGGAATTCATATGCAGAGAGTGATATTTTCAATCTTTATTCAGTCTCAACAGACCCTGACACCATCCCGATCCTCTCCACCCAAAAATAATAAAGAAACCAGAGAAAACCAGAAACAAACAAATCTTGGACAGTGAGAGCTTTTCTGCAAAATTTGGCATATGTATATTGCATTATTACAGTTTTACAAACAAATGTACAACAAATACATCATAAATAGACTCTTATTGTGAGACAGTGAGGAGCCAGCTTGCGTGGGTTTTGTTTTTTCTTCTTTTTTCTCGTGTGCCCGTACGGAGGGGGTATGAGCCGTGACTTCCCTTCTTTTTACGAGGAATACTCGTACTCCTCTGCGCTGCGGCGGCCGAAATCCATCCACCCCAAGTAGTCCCTGTCTGCTATCCGGTGGTTGTTGCTCAGTCCGCCGCCTCTGTTCGCCGTGGAGTTTCTGCGCACAGAACCTGGGAGGGAGAAGTGGGGAGGACGAGGAGGGGTGGAGGTGATAGAAAGAGTGGGTGGTGGAGAGACAGAGCAGGAGGGAAATGAGTTTTCCTCAGAGAAAGGCTAAAAACTTCACTCGATTGTGGTCTTCTTCTACTTTGTTATCTGAAAGACCAACACAAGAGAAATGTATCAGAAAGATATCAGACATGCATTAAAAATATTTGCACCATATCAACACAGAATACCCACGTAGAGAGCTGGTCTCCATCATTAATGGGTCTGAGTGACGAGGAGGATTTACGATTATTAAAGGTTATAGAATGTAATATACAAACTATTTAAAGATTTATTGAACTATGAAGCCTTTTGTAAAAAAAAAAGAAAAAAAGAAAGAAATCTGAATCTGAAATCTTTTCCTGCCACAGACCCCTGAGAGTCCCCAGACCCCTGTTTGAAAACCACTGCTTCTGTGCATACCTAAATCCAAGTTTGAAATGCTCCAATTGTGGAAGCAAGATGCAAGCAAATGTGCTCCAATAACGCAGCGAATGAGACTTTAATCAGATTATCGATTCTGTGAGACCCCCTGACACAGCTGAGAGGATTCGTTTAGTGTTTTTTAATCATGCATCACGGTTCTCTTGGCCATATTATATCTGGTGAAATGTGGCAGTTTTCGGGTGCGATTGGACACAAATTCTCTCATAAAACCGAGCACTTAATAGTCTTCATTAACTAAAATGCATTTTCAGTGAGTGATGCTTTTAATATCAACAATGTCACCACTTTCACAACTTTTTCCGCTCAGATTTTACGCCCAAAGATGGTGGTTTAGTAGTTGAGTTCATTACCAAATTACACTTTTCACAAATCTGTGTTCATGCCCTCGAGAAAATGAAAAAGTGTTTGCAATATTTTACGACTCATAATGTTTGGTTTCTGTGACTATTTGGGCTTTTAAAATACCTCCTGTTTAGATTTGATTTTGCGCTTCGCTTTTGGACATTTTAATCGTCTCTTTCTTTCTCATTATTTCTCTCTCATTCTCACATGCACACACACGACAAAATAAAGAGGACATTCCAACCACAGCTGGACTGAAGGGTGACAACATATCATTACCCTCTCTTCCTTTGTGTGTTCATGCATGTATATTCATTAATGTGTGTGTGTGCACAAATGTGTGTCCATTCCCTTGAAATAAACGACCATTGCTCCCTCACCCCCCTGTGTGCCCCTCCGCCAACCCCCTCACCCCCTCACAACACACACACACACAGTGACCTCTCCGTCTCGTGAAACATTCTGATCTCTGAATCTCCGATTTCTTTTTTATTCCAAGCAAAGTGAAGCAGGAATGTTTGGTAATCAATCGAGCGCTTGCAGAGATGCTGTTTTCACTCCACCCACATCCTCCTACGCACACGCACACACACACACACACGCACACACACACACACACACACGCACACATACAGACACACACACACATAAACACAGCGTTTCAGCTCCCTGGTGGTGCTGAGAAGATTGGCTGCAGAAGGCTCGACAACGACACCTCCTACACTGAAACATGCAAGTGAACAGCGAGCACACGAACACAGACGCCCACAAACGCACACGCACGGCTGAGTAGAGGACACGCATGCACACATTCTCGTGTTACATATTAATTTCAACATGCCCTTTGACATTTTATTCACTTCACTGTCTGATTGAACTATTTCTGCTGCGTCTGTTTAACATTTTCCTGCTCCTAAAATCTTGTGCTGAAGCTTATGTAACAGCAAAACATAAACTTTAGAGCTTAAATATGCAAATGTAAGTATAATTCTGATGCATATTGGTGTGTGGATGTTGAAATATGGTATTTTATGGCGAACATAACAGAGTGCAAAAGGGATCGTCTGCTTTTCAAGAAACAAACCCCACAGTCTCACCTATTTTTTAATGTGTTGGCGGTGAAAATTACTCACTTTGATTTGTGAATCACTCACTGACGATGCAGAAGACTTTTCTTCAGAGTAAGTAGTGTTTTTTCCAAGATAAGACATCATTATTTGCATCTGTATCTGTTCAACCAACACAATTATCTGTGTCTGTACTAGGATACAAGACCAAAGTGGGCGTGGTTTATACCAGAATTCATGTTAAATCAAACAAATCTGATAAATCCGAAGATTCAGTTTTGCATTGAAAATAGAAACTCTTTACAGTAAATATTTTTTTTAAAGATTCTTAATTTAAAGGGAATAATCTTGAATATTACATTCAAGTAAAATCAAGTAGTTAAGTAAAAATGTAATTACATACAAGTAAAAAGTAGTACTTTTTAATTTTGATTTTCTTTTCACCAGAATAATAACGAACGAATAAATATCTGTTTCCATTGCCTATGCAGTGTTAAAGTCTGACATAACAGACCAAAAGGCATTATCCACTTTTCAAGGAATAAAACCCACAATCTTAGTTGTTTTTTTTTTCAGTCCGTTGGCAGTGAAAATTACTCACTTTGACTCGTGAATCAGCAGCAAACTTTTCTGCAGAGCATTTGGTGTCTTTTTCTAACCTTTAACCCTGTGTTATAACATTCTGCTGACCGTCTGCAGCTCTGTGAAAGCCTCAAAGTTTCAGGCTATAGGAAATCTTCTCGCAGCGGACACGCATGCCAGTTTCATGTCAGTTTCTGGAAGCTGAAAATCTCAGGTCTTGACAGCGTGTGTTAAGAGCGTGCGGGCAGATATCCTCCCGTCCTGTCACACGGCCAGAGAGATCAGAGCGCTGAGCGTGAGGGAGTGTGACAGGGTTGAGGGGGTTTGTTTTCTTGGCATTGAAGAAAAATAAATCGACTGGGAGTCAGAAAAGTGAAATAAGATGGCTTGAGGAGGTTGGCCGGAAAGCTGCACACACTAATCCTTGCTCTTTCAAACCACAAAAGCTTTTCAGAGCCACTAATTCATTTTACAAAGCAGGCTGTGCACTGATTCCAGTAATTAGCGAGACCAAGGGGAGGAGAATGGCAGGGAAAAGCACTTGTCTCTGAAAATGAACCAAATATTGTCTTTTGCCAGATGTTTTTCTATCACATCACTCGCTCCACCCCTTCTATCCTTCAAGGTTTTGCAGGTGCAGCAGGGATGAAACTACACAGAAACACACACATCCTCGCACACACACCTTTCCTGGAGGAGATGAGTCTTGCCAGCAGCTCGCTGAGGTTGGCTCGGGAGTCTGCATCCTCCTCAGCCAGAGGAAGAGCCTTCAGCTGGGGGGCAGAGCGGCTGTGTTGGAGGTGAGGCTCTCCCAAGGTGTGGGTGTCCGCCTCGAGGAGAGCTGCTCAACACAGACAGACACAAGAGCAGATGTTGAATGTGAGAACTCACTGCGGTATTAGTGAAAGTGTCGGTCAGGGGCTCATCTATGTACCTTCAGAAGGAGCGGAAAGGGAGCGGTGGCCCTCGTCGAGGAGCTGGGAGGAGAAGGGGAGCCCCAAACAGCTCGTACACAGGACTGCCAGCACGACACACACACAGAGCCCTGCAGTCATCTAAAACACACACACACCCAGAGAAAAGAGAAGCACATAGGGAAAGTTGAACAACTACGAATCTGAGATGAAGTCCAGTTTGTGTTTACAGCTGCCGCTCTCCAACAGTCGTCTACAACTGAGACCATCTGCCAGACAACTTGTCTTTCACAGCTGATGATTACTCTGACTGCACCGAAAAGCGAGTGAATCAGAAGAGCATATTCACACCGTTATCCAGGGGCGCAGAGTTGGACCGGGTATCTGGAGTGCAATTTCAGCAGGTCAAATCGACCTGATTGTCAACGCAAGAAAGAATTTCTCATTTCCGTTTTCCTGACAAGAAACATCTGTGGAAATAAATCCACAAAAGTAAAGCAAAGGAAGTAAATTAAATTTATAACTTGTAATTCAGAGAAAGACACCAAAGGTCAAAAAATTCAAGGCAGTTTTGAAACAAAATGAATAGGTTTTGTCATCTTCTCCCTATATCAATAGCTTTTAACGAAAATGCCTCCAATTTTTAAATTCCAGTCTAATTATAAAGGAGAAAAAATATTTTCACACTCCAAAGAAAAAACCATCTCATGCTCAAATCTCTGCTCTGTCATCTAATAAAAAAACAGAAAAAGTGTGTTCCTTACCTTGAGAAAGGAGCTTCAGCGTTAGAGGAGTGTGTGAGAGTGAGGAGAGCACTTCTCTGTTGAGTGGGATGGATGCCCCTTTTATACTCCCCGCTCAGCGCCTTGCAAGTGTGTGTGCGTGTGTTTGTGTGTGCGTGTTGCCTCAGTGTACATCCTGTGTATTCCTCTGTGTGTTTGCGTGCCTAATGCGAGTGAATTTGCCACAACCTCAATGATACAACAGCACACTTCAGTTTTATTGTGTTTGCTCGTCATAAAATGCGACATCAGGAGCTGCCTCCTTGATGTGATTTAGCAAATGTCACGTATGTGTGTGTGTGTGTGTGTGTGTTTTTTCATTGTGTTGAGCACATAAAAGTGAATCATCTGGATAGAAAGTATAACTTGAAATAAGGCTCAACCAATTCTATTCTTTGGGGCCAATGTTTATATTGATATTAGGGAGAAAAACTAATTATGATATATCCTTTACACAGATCACACACATTTTTGCAATGATTTCGCAAAAGTGGTTAACGCTTGTGACAAAGACATGCAATGACAGCCAGATGTCAGATAGCGACAATTTGTCACCACCCCTCAGTGACTCATACAGAAGCGCATGGTACCCATTGGCGGCTGAAAGCGAGCTACAGGCTTCGAAGGGTCTTCAATGTAAACCCACGTGCGGATGCAACACCCCGCGCTTTCGACGTAATATAAAAGATGTAACGTACAAAATGTTACATGTGTCACGTGACTTTTGTCGTATCTTGCCTCACGAGTCATTTCAGTGATGTCAAGTAGCGTAAAGCCATGCAACGCGACATGATGTAACATGACGTAGCATAACATGACATAATGTAACGCAGTGTAATGTTATGCAACGTACTTATTGTAACCCTGAACATGGTGTTACCCTAAACCTGCCCAAGTAGTTTTGATGCATAAATCTACCCAAAATCAGACTGTTTCACAGTGTTAACGGCTTTCTGTAACCGTCAGATTCAGCCGCTAAAAGGTACCTTGTACTTGCTGAGGAACGGCAACAAATTGTCAGTATGCGATGAGTTGGGACGAGGGTGGGCTGGTAATGGAAGAAGTATATTTTTAAATTTTTAATAATAAGCATTAATCAGGACACTGAAACAGAAAGTTTGATAATTAGAAATAACTATAAATAAAAAAACAGACAAACACAAACAATAAGAAATAAAATATAATGCTGGATTACACCTTAATTAAGAAAAAGGATTAAATATACTGTATATAAATTGATAAAGGTAACAAATAAAAACAATCGGCCTTATGTTCTATTAAAAAAAGTTTTCATGTCGTCACAAATCAGACAAACATATTTGCCGATACCAATATAGAAATAACTGTGATACACCAATATCAAGCCAGCCAACCAATATAGCAGCTGGGCTCAAGCTTGAAACTAATGTTGTAATACAGACAAGTTCTTTATTTTGCTGGAAATAAGTGTATTTTTATCCATTATACTGTTAGAATAATCCATATTTTATTTTATGAGGAGGACGTAGGTATGTGTGTGGGTGTAGGTGTGTGTGTGGGTGGCTGTTGGCTGTGTGGTCAGGCAGGCGTGGGTGTGAATATCTGTATTAGATGTCAGCGGATGTTCACACTTAAAAAGTGGGCGGAAGCAGCGAGGAGAGTCTTCATTTTTGTTCATTTAACAGGTGACTGAGCTCCAACTGAGACATCTCCACCCCCACCTCCCCTCCCTCTTCCCCACTCCCTCCCCTCTCTAACCACCCAGGATTAACCCGGCCTATCGATCATGCAGGTGTAGCAAATCGGTCGGCCGGAGTCAATAGCTATTGATCGGCTGTTGTTAGTTAATGTTTTTATTAATGAGGCCGACAGCCCGCTGGTGCATGAGAGGATTAGGATCTCTGCCGGAGCTGCTCGTACCTGCTGTGATAATGTGCAGGAGAAAATGTAGCTTCAGTGAGGCTGTTAACTAAGGTTAACATCCACTGGGGAATCATACAGCAGGAATACAGACATCCTTTTACTGCTGGAGTTTAATTAGTAACAGATCTGAATGGAGAGCAACACACACACACACACACACACACACACACACACACACAACGATCATTACTCAAAAGTAGCTCTCTCCTGGAGTGCTGACATTCAATTAAATATGGTTCAAGTGCTCATGTGCTGTAAAATAAATAAGAATTACAATTACATCTGTGAGGAGTTTCTGTTAAAATTGGTAACTGTTCCACCGACACTTGACTTACAATTGCGACCAGTGCTGATGAATGGCCTGTTTAAAAGAACAATCTGTGATACAAATGTAGAGAAAAAGATTAAAAACGTATTCTCAAAGGGATTGAAAGGTATTTTAGGGACAAACACCAAAGAACAACTTAAAGAGCAACTTAAATAACAAATAAATGTCAGGGGGGAAAAAAATCAAAACAAGCTTATATTTTTTTTAAATATTGATTATATGCCAATACAATTTATATGGTCACTGAAATACTTCAAATGGACTTTAAAGCTGCACCAGGTGACTTTGTTATGTAAAATATACCTTTCTTATTAGAATCAAAATCAAAAGTGAAGCTGTAACAGAGACATTACCCCACCCTCACCTCACCATCTTGCCCCAAATGGCAGTAAATTATGCAAGTTGTTCTAATGCCAGTGATTTATCACCGCCTGTCAGCATCTGATTCTGGAGCACAAGGTGCAATTTAGCGGCCATATTTTTAACATGTGATTAACGCTGTCGAAAAGTCGCAGTTGGGGTATTTAGGCAAAAAAAAGTTAGCTACCACCTAGTGAACATAGTTGAGCATTTAGCTGCTCCCTCAGGCACCGAGGAAAGTGAAAATTGTTGCACTGTCTGCTGGGTGTGTGAATGGGCAACTGTTTACATGCTCACCATATCAACTTTGATGATAATATCTCAATGTTGAATTTTAAGCTTGTTTTGCTGCCCCCAAGTGGCAAAAAAAAAACTTTTAATGCAGGACTAAATATGCAAATAAATGATTGTTTTCATCAAAAAACACAGGCTGTGCTTTTAATCAGCATGTTTGTTATGTAAAACAAAATGAAAACATGTAATTTCCCCTAGAGGGATTAATGAAGTGCGTCCTCTTCTAAAATACAAATTAGTTTCACATGCAGCTATTGTGCATTATCTATATAAGTATTGGGAAAAAGTTATTTCTGCCTTGATTTGACATCTATCAACATATTGTACATATCTGTAAAATGTTGACTGTGAGTGTTTGTGCATTGATCCAGATGGTTTGATCAAGTGTTTTAATTTTACTAATAAAGCACTGTTGCATATCGATAAAGATCTTGTTGCTCAGATGCTGCTCTGAATTGATGTATTAACTCGTCTCTGGTGACAGGAATACCATTTTACTGACAAATTAGCATGTATATGCAGGTTTTTTAAATAAAGGTAAATGTGTTAAAAATGGCAGATTGTCTTCTTAGTAGGTGAGTTTCCTGTTGTTTTCCTCTGATACATCCTGTTTGACTACAGTGGGCCTTATTACCAAAAAGTAAACCTGGAAGCCAGAAAACTTTTCTGGCTTATGCCCCAGGCAGGAAACTCTCATTGGTCTGAATGGGCACCGTCTTTGCATTCACCATCTAGTTCATTATAATATATCTATGGCTTCGTGTCAGGCTGAAAACCATTAAAATAGCCCAACATCAGAGGTCAGAGGTCTTCCAGATACGTTTCAGAACTGGAAGCTGCTGGCAACATTTCATAAACAGAGATTTTATATTTCTTTTCTGTGGCAGCAAACACCTCACACAGCCTTTCAGTAACATGCTGCGATCTGATCTGAGCTGATCTTCACACTTCATGGCTGACTGATGTAAAAGTAACTGACCCGCAGCAGCGACCAGTGGAAACACTGAAAACCTGAATATGACCAAAGGGTCATCCACTACATCGCACATTAAATCATAGAGTACCGAGTGCCCAACTCTAGTCCAGACTTACATCACGTATCATTATCTAGTCAGTTTGTGTGCCTGTTGTACAGTATGTTGTTAACCTACATCACATCGCAGAATTTCCTGGCATCAGATTCCTCAAAATTCAATTCAGCCACTTTTTCCTTCCAGTTGTGAAGCTGCTTCCCGAACTTTGGGCCACAACTCCCTGCTGTCACTCAGGAGTGCCGAGTCTTATTCAATCACGTCAGCTCACTCTGACAGTTTTTACTTTCACATTCATGGCTTCGCTTCAGTCTGCCCGTCTCTCTCGCTCGCTGAAGATGCTGTAACGTTTTCTCCAGGCACCATCAGAAGGCATGAGTGTAGGAGGTGAGGCCACGGCCGTTCAAATTAGAATTAATTAACCATGTGGTGTGGGAGGCGTGCATGTGTGTGAAATGTGTGTGTGTGAGTTTTTGTCTTGAGTTTCTGCGCTGAGATACACTGCATACTTTCAGCCGTGTGTGTGTGTGTGTGTGTGTTTGAGTTTGAGATATGGATTCAGTGCAGCCTTGAGGCGACCTGTTGAACATGATTATTCTCTCACCTCCCAATGTAGGCGAGCAAAAACCAGCCTGAGAGCTAACTGTCGATCTGAAAGCATGCAACTCACATCTGGACTGATAGCTGGAGTTTAAGTGCTTGTTAAAGTGTCTAATTACTGACAGTGAAGAGGCTACAGTGAAAAAAATCTGCAATTATAAAGAGAGGCAGTGAGAGACCCCTTGCTGAGGGCATTTGCTACAGCTTTGGTCTACAGTTAGTAAACACACTAAATAATGCATAGATCTATTAATGTATCTGTCATTGTCTCACACTCTCACACACAAATATGCACTTAGACCGGTCTCATAGGACCATTCTGCCCACAAGGTAGGTTCTCCGTCACATATTTTAGTTACCTGGTGGTTTGACTTATTAAATCTGCTGAAATGTAGATAATATCTTCCTCGTGTGAACTGTAGCCGTCTGTACATCGCTGTGCTTCAATCTCAAGCTCAGCAGGAGTCTCGTGGCATCAGGAACATTACATACTGTACATCCATCTGTTAGTTTCTATAAGAATGTGTGAGAGCCCAGATAATAAAGATGGCCAAGGCTGTCATAAAACTGAAGTACAAAGAGTTGGTGGAATCTGGCATAAAAATTATGAGACTTTGTGCAAAATAATGAAAAATTGATTAATTTGATTTTTAGGGCCTGAGCACCGAATGGTGCGAGGACCCTAATGGATTTGCTCCAATTATTATTTTTATTCATTTTCTTTCTCCTCTTCAGTCGTATTTCTGTGGAGCTAAACATTCTCGATGGCGCAAGAAACTTGGCACACGCCTAAGTCGTGGTAAAAAATTTTGTGGGGCATAGTTTTTGGCTCTAGAAAGCAGCCCCAGCTGCACATTTCACCGATACACACATAAATCGTATCATTCCCAGACACGCAATGGATCCATCATGTAAAGCTAACAGAAAGTTGGCCATTTTGAATTTTGTGGTCAATTTTGGCGATTTCCATGCGTTGTATTTTAAAAGGATACTACACTTTCCATGATAACCTACTCAGTATGTACTCACCATTATGCCGATGTGATGATGGGTGAAGGTCTTCAGTTCACAAAACAATCCTGGAGTTTCAGCAGAAAACAGGGTAGCAGCCTCATCCAGTACAATGGCAGTGAATGGTGACCACGGATAAAACGTTTAAAATAGCACACAAAACAAACACAAAATGTCTCCATCCTGCTTGTGTGGTGTAATCCAAGTGTCCGCGAGCCGCGACATTAAAAATTAACCGCAAAAGACGCCATTTACGCCATGTTTTTAGCAGAAATGTCAGCTGTAGCATGTAGCTGGTAGGATGTAAACATGCCGTCGATCTCGCGCGACTTCGTATATATCCTAATGGCCGCACATGCCGAAGAGTCATAGTGCCACCTAGTGGACACAGGAATTGTCATCCACTTCCTTCCTGCGGTGTCCGAAGAGCGTGAAAATTCAGCATCTCGTTGACCAGTCGGCATTTGGCCACATGGTCGTGGTCGCAGCACACCCCGACAGGCACCTCGGCAGTGCCCAGGTGCCCTCTGGTTTCCAAGCAAAGTCCTTAAGGACTGAGCAACTGCTGCCTAGATTGATCTTTTCAAAGTTTTAAATGAATTAAAAACATAAAACTACACAGTATGCGTTCAGTTTTTGTTTATAAGTCTACTGGCAAAGTTTTGGGCTTAGTCAATACTAGACTACCACTGATGACAAATTTTTATTTTTGGGTGAACTATCCCTTTAACACACAGACATGAAAGTAGTATCGGTGTTTTCATCTAACTCATGACAAGAAAGCCAAAGAGCATATTTGCCAAAATGTCCAACTATGGCTTTAAGTGAAAACATATATTGATATGAAAATAAATGTATGTATGTACGCAGAGCATTTATCATGGATGACAAAGTGCTCATGACGTCACATACATCTTCCCATCAGGACCAGCCGCTGTCAGTAACCCTCTCCATGTGAAGCCTTAAAGCTGCATCCTCACCTTGAGCTGCTTCAACACAACATCACAGCCACAATCACACTTGTGTGTATGCGTGTTTGCTCTTATACAATTCAAGCGCACACACACATGCCAACGTGCGCCCAGAGCTGGTGTGTGTGGATACAGAGGTGGTCCAAGCAGCACTTGAGTTCCAATGAATTCATTTTCGAGTGTGATGTGAAAAAAGACACCTGGACCCTCAGCTGCATTCTGAGGAGGACGGAGCCGCAGATACCCCTTTACATGCAAACACATGCAGACACACACACACACCTGAAAGAAAGGATGGATCAAGAAATACCCGACCATACATCCGTGACAAACATGCTGCATGGCTAGGAATAATAAAACATGATTACACAGTATGTTTATGCAGAATTACTTTCAGTGGCTTCTAATCTTTATTTCCATTCCTGTAATCTTTGAATTATCATGCCTGTAAACAAGCTTGCTTTTAGTTTCCTTATACCAAAATGAGTTTAATTCCTCTTTAAAAACTTAGAATGACGGAGGGAAAAGTTGTTCAAACAGATTTTATTCAGGTCTGCTGGATTTGTGGCATTCATTTCCACACATGAAGCTTTTCCATTTTCTTTGCCGGGCTGCAGGCGACTCGTCTGTGTCATGTGAATGAATCTCCCCAGAGATCAAGCACCAGTACGGACAGGACAGGAAGACCTATTACACTGTGAGCTTCCCATCAATTGCTCTGACACTCGGGTTGATGAGACCGAACTCGCCTCGCCACACCAAAGGGCCCCATTATGATGGAGATAGTCACACATATTATGCCGTGCAAATTACTCAAATCTTCATGTTCCCGAGGTTTTTCGCCGTGTTACTCCTCCCATCTCTTGTGACAGAAACACAGGCGCACAAAACAGGAGATAGAAATGTTGTAACAGAGCAGCTATTTAACTCTGATTTGATTCCCGCCGCCCTCGTTTGTCAATTTGCCGAAAGAAATTAAACTGACCTTCGAAACAACAACGAGGACCTTTTTTGTTTTTCTTCGAGGATGCAAGAATACAATGCACAAGAGTGGAAAGAAGAGAGGAGGAATAGGATTTTTAGGGGGAGTGAGGGCGTTATGAGACAAGTGATGTGAATGAAAGAAAGGAGGAGAGAATGATGGATGGTGAAGAAATGTGGGAGGGATTCTGTGTGGGAGGTCTTTGTAATAACTTAGTAATTAGCAGCAAGCCAGAAACTTAAGCTCTGTTAGACTCAGAAGTCCACAGGACAGTCAATACTATTGATTAGCGTTAATGAAAACATTGTTTCACCAGCTTTTGATGATTCTCTCTAGAGCCTGGGATGTGACCAGCTTTACTTCATCTCTTTACTTCAGCTTGTTATTTTATTTTATTTTATTTCTATAGTTGAGCTTTCATGTTTTGTGCTAACCATGGAGCTAAAACACAAATTTCTACATCATCAAATGGATGGCTTAGAACTCCATAAGAGGACAACAGCTAAAATACTTTTATCTAATTTTCCTTTACAAACCACCACGGAACACCACTTGAAGCAATCTAAGTGAGAAATTACTCTCGACATTGGTGATAAACACACGATTCATGATTTGTGAGTAATTCATGGCAGCCACAAATAAATAGTTCAGTCCTCCCAATTTAAAACAATTTCCCAAATAAATACATTCCAACTTCAATAAATGTCGGTGAAAAACAAGTGGCAGCATTCTAACTCCAAGTTTATAGACCAAATAAGATTTTCTTTTGAAAAACTTCCAGTTTTCTACATTTACTTACAGATTGTTAAAGGTATAATATGTAACATTTCCACGTAAAAATGTCTAAAAACATGAGGCATATGTTATATATTTTAAAGATTGTGTATAGCAGCAGTATATGTGTCTTCTGGGCTTGTCACAGCACAGAAACATGTGTGATGACCCAAAAATAGGTCTGAAAATCATGAAAAAATTAGCAGTTTGTTCTGCTCTGAAATGCTGGGGGCATGTCTGTCTCAGTGTCAAACCACCACATGGACGCTCTGTCTAGCAGCTTTATGGGACAGAGGCAGTGGACGGAGACAGGTGTTTTTTTTTGTTTTTTGTTGTGTCAGGTTGTTGGAACTGAAGTGAGCTGAAATGAACTGCTGGGCTGATCTGGACAGAGTCACTGAAGGTGCGTTCATAACTGACCGTCAGAGGAGGGGGAGGCTGTGTTGTTCCTGTCATTTCCTGTTGCCAGTGGGTGGCACTATGTAGATGTGTTCAGGGCGGGACTATTATCAAACATGTGAAGTTTGGTACAGATCGGATCATTTATACTTAAGTTGTAGCATTTTTGTGTTTCATGGCAAGACATCAAAATTCCACATCTTGGCCATGCCAAGCCGTCGCTTTGAGGTCGGGCACCCAACAGCCGCCAGCTGGCCAGTAAACCACGTTTATCCAGACAGAAAGTTAAAAATAAATATTCCCTGAAACTCTTAAGAGTTCAACAGAAAAACACCACTTTTCAGGCTTCGGCAATAAACAGCAAAAAAGAACTCAGTTTGTTCAGTTCAGCATCTCAAAATTTGGTCAGTCACCGAAACAAATCAAATTAAGATCTGTGGGGAAGTTTTTGAACTTCTTTCAAAAACTATAAACATGTGAAATCATTGGTTATCTTATTGGTATCGGCCATGTAAAGCAGGTAATTATCACATCAGCTTAAAATAAATCCATATTGTTCACCCCTACATACAGTATAACCTGTAGTTTACAGACAGTCGAGGGAAATAAGAGCCAAGATGTAGAGAGCAAAGATCAAGAGTATTTTTACATTGTGATATTAGTACTTTTGCATTAGTAAAGGATCTAAAAACGTCCACTTCGGAGGAGTAGCATCATGTCCATATATAGTCTGGACAGACAGACTGGTCTCCACAGACGCTGCTGCAGGATGGTATACACGCGCACATGAACGCATGTTCACGCGTGACGCGGCTATCTTCTCTGGGCTACAGATTATAAACGCCGCTGCACGTTGGCGCTCATCAAACGTACAGCACAGCTAACATCAGACAGACAGAGGGAGGAGCATCAACTTAACGTTACTGTTAATGAATGATATCAAACTTGGAGAGGCGGAAACACAAGTTTACCTGGTTACTGTTCACCACGTTCACTCTCCATATGTTATTTTCTCTTTAGATCTGCTTCATCCTCTCATCAAAGTCGTAAACACTGACACTGACATTGACATCAGGGAGAGGCGGGGCCGATGTACCTCTCGGGGCAATAGTGCGTCAGATTGTGGAAGAAAGTCAAAATTAAAGTTTGATTAATGTTATGTAGTCACGCCTATAACATTAATCAAACTTTAATTTTACATCTTCAATGAACACATGAATACATCTTCTGCTATTGTTTTAATGTGAGAAAGACCCCTCACAGCTGAACTTTGTCTTTACATCATAACTGAGTAGTTCTGGACAGGACTACTTTTTATGAGAAGCATTATTAGGTGTATTTGTTTGTGGGTTGCACAATGCATTGTGAAAACTATAAATAACATCTTAGTCAGGTGTTTTGCTGCCAGAAGAGCTTCAGCACTCAATGGCATTAATTCTATTATTTCTGGCACTTCCACTTCCACTGTATCAAGTCTCCCTACTCACTATGACAGAGGGTTTTTCACTTTGTCTTCGAGTGTGGTATTTCAGAACAGCTATAAACACATTCAGCATGGTTGAAGAGCAACACTGTACAAAAGAAATTTCAAGAAAGTAAAAAAACAAAAATCAAACTTGTTTTTTTTGGGGGGGGGGGGGGGGGGGTTTTTATTTTTGTCGAAAAGAAAATGTCAAATGGTCAAACAGGTTTCGCAGGTTTAGCGAATAACAAGCTACAACAGTTGTTTGCATAATATCCCAGCAGAGGAAAAAGTTTTTCTTATTTTAAGAGACACATCATCTCAACTTACGAATCTTATAAAATGACACCAACTGAAGTTTGAATTAAACTATTTTTTATTCATTGTCAACAAGTGTGAGCGCATCAGACTGTATGAAGAACAGAAGCTGCTGCTTCATATTTCACATTATTAAGAGAATCTCCTCTGGTCCACATACAGCACACAATACAAATGGCCATGTTGAACACAAACTGCGTGGCTCATTAACACAATAACACTTAGCAGTCTCCAAGAGCATTTTCAGATCTAAATACAATCTAATGAGTCACAGTGTAGCGATGCATTTGGTTAAGTGATGCAGCAGATTGTGCAAACATTGTTATCAGATATGAAAATATGAAAGATTGTTATTACTTCCTGAAAACTACATGTCCAGCAACTATAATGGCACTGAGTTTCACTCTCTCTCTGTTCATCACTCATTCATTCAGTCCCTCCCTGAATGATGGACTCAGTGTTGTCAGTATTTTTCATTGAAGCAGCTAGTTTTTCCCCAACTGTTTTAATAAAAAAATTCAAAATAAAATGAAGAATGCCTGGTGCCTTAATTTCAAACAGTCACTTGTTTTGATTGTGCTTTTTGAAGAAGTCATTGTGAGCTTGTTTACATGCTAATGAGTAATCTCTTAAAGTTGGCACAGTCAAGAAACCAAAATATTCCACTTTAAGAAAACGTGTCTTATTATGAGCTCTTTTTTTGCTAACTGTAAAGTCAGCTTCATGAAGAGATCAAATTTATCATTTTAAATAAATATGTCTTAAATAAGTGAAATATTTGGTACTTTTCCTAGTTTTAAGGCCCAGTTTGGTCTTCGAGTGGCTCGATTTATAAGTTTTAAGAATTCTAGCCAAGCAAAATTGGCTTACCCTACTAGCTTAAAACGAGACAATGATTATACTGGGGACTATTTGGATCCTTTCTAATAGGGCTGTTTTGGCAGTGGAGTTACTTTGGAGTATAACCTCACCTTTTCCAGTTGAGTCTCTATTCCTATTGAAAAACTAGTCAGTCAAGCAGTTTTTGGAACTGAAGCCTGTATCGTCTCTGCCCCACTCATTTCAACGTTACTCAGATCTTTTCCTCCAGCCATCTTTATCGAACATGGGGGTAAACGGGATTAGATTTTGGTGGTCAAAGCTCAAAGGTCATCTTATCTTATCTTATCTTTTTAAATTATTCCAAAATCTTCAGTATATATATATGATAACGAGTCTGGACAAGGATGTAAACTGCAACATGAGTGGTTCGTGGAGGCATACGACCGCCAGTTTTATTTATCACCTGCCTATATGTCAGATCATACTGTTGTAGCTGAATTTAGCACTTGAACCTATAACCTGCTAGTTCTGCAGCAGGGTATCCCTCAAAGGACAGTGGTGAGAAAAAGGGAAAGTGGTTCTGAGAAAAAGAGGTAAATTACAGCCTAAGCTTTTAAAAATCCATTAACATCAATCGTGTGTGTGTGTGTGTGTGTGTGTGTGTGTGTGTGTGTGTGTGTGTGTGTGTGTGTGTGTGTGATGCTTGAACTTGCAGCATGATAGAATTTCAATAGAAAGATACATGGACTGGGTTTAATAGTTTCATAAGCAAGGTGCAGACCTTGGCAGACTTCAAGTTGGCTCTCAACAGTAAGAAGATCAGTTTAATGTCATTATTGTTAGGTTAGCACTAAAAGAGACTGACATGTCTGATGAGAGATCAACTTGAGTCAGTCTTTATTGTCCTCACGTCGCCATGTTGCTGTTTGCAATCTCGCTCGCTTGCAAATGCTATTAAATGTGTATTTGTGACTTCTGCAGCAGTCAGATCACATGATGTCAAACAGGGATAAACTGAAGGAACAGATTTTGTTTCCACCTTTATTAATTCCAGGCAACACAACTCTTCTCAGACGGGGATCTACACTCTTAGAAATAAGGGTTCCAAAAGGGTTATATTCCAAGGGTTTCATGTAGAACCCACCCGGGGGGATCTAAAAATACGTTTTATAAGGGTTTCACCTGTGACTTTGTCTTCCAAGGGGTCTATGAAGAACCATATTGCATTGTACAGATAGGGTAAAAAAAACCCCATCATCATTCATTGCAATCTGTGTTATAATTACCAATTTGTACATGAATGTTTTCAACAAAAACTTTAAGAACTATTTTCTCCAAAAAAGAGTTCTTTGGATGAAAAGTGTTCTGACAAAAAAATCTTATAAAGAACCTTTCAAAAACCTTTTCTTCAAGAAAGGGTTCTTCTAAAACAGATGGTTCTGGGTAGAAACACAGTCCTTTGGGAGGAAGCCCTTTCGATTCCTTATTTCCTTATTTCATAGAAATCTTTGACATGAAAACCTTTGCCAACCAATTCTACAACGTGCTACTGAGCCACAAAAATCTGTCTAAAGCTTTGTTTTCCTTCAGAGTAATTTGTTCAGGATGGAATCTAGGTGCAGCAAAATGGATTTTATATTTATATTTGCGCGGAGCAGCCAGGTTTTAGCCCTCGGCTACATTCTTGCAAACTGCTCCAGCACGCTGTGATCTTCGGCATATTCTCCTCATGACTTGTTGTGTAACAGCGGCCCTTTCTTATTTAGAGAAGTGTTTGTATCTGGGGACACAACCCTGATGAAGGCAGAATTGTCTGTTGTTTCTGTGGACTGTCCAAATAAATATGAGCATCAGAGTGTGTGTGCATGCCTCGCTTTTTGTATCTACTGTAAATCTTTTGGCCTGTAACAGCACAAGTGCGGCTCTTTCTCTTACGTTTAATACCACTATACACCGTCACAGATGAAGAATAGCTCTCAGTGAAACAAGCTGATCAATACCTCTTTGACAGGCAGTTAGACAAGATGTCCAAACAAGATGAGCTGCGGTTTCAAATATGTCTACGTCCCAATTATGGAAGCAGCTTCTACCAGGAAGCTATTCCCTGCACATCCAAAGTGTCACCATAATAAATTTTCTTCTTAGCTGCTCTGTTAAAGCCTAATTCAGCGTGCAAGCATCTTATTGTGCACATTTGTGTTTGCCTGGTATGTATACACTTGTGTGTGTTTCTGTGTTTGGTCAGCAGGTTACATTGAATGTGCGTGAACGTTTTGTATCCAATTAAGTTGATGAGCGTTCATTGAATCGGGGCACATTTCTAAACTCAACTGCAATTAAAAAGCTTTTGATGAGGAGCCGTCGTGAAACACAAAGAATGGAAAGGCAGCAGAAGATGGAAAAAAAAAATCATCATTCAGGACGGGTCGTGATTATGACGATGACACAAGCTGAAACCTTATTACCAGGGAACAGACACCTGCAGATGTGGGCAAAAATGTGTACATTTATGTAAAACACCAGTCAGCATCTGCGCGACAGAGAGGTCTAATGATATTAACCCTCTCTGGCAAATGTCATCACCTGTTTGCGTGGCTCGCGTATCTGTGCACAGGATGGATGGATGGATGGATGGATGGATGGATGGATGGATGGATGGATGGATGGATGGAGAGAAGCATGAGAGGCTGGTAATTGTTGCACCACTCTGGTGTTGTCTGCAGGAAAGCCATCCGTGTGCCCACTTGGTCTCGGTGCTGAATTATAAATGATCCTGTGGCGTGTCACTGCTGACAGAGGAGAGTGGATATAGGTTATTCCCACTGAGCAAACACAGACATCACACAGGGAAAAGATATCCGTGACGACTTTATTGCCTCGCTTTTACTTAGAAACCAGCTCCACTGCAACAGCTGTGCAACAGCATTTTCTTTTTTATTCAACGAAGAGATGAATGAAACATTCACGCTCTTTTCAACAGATGCTAACACTGAAATCTGACTCTCGGTTGCTGCAATCAGATCCTCATAACTGGATAGAACATGGTTTTTAAAAAAAAACAGCAAAACAAAAAGCAAAAAAGGGCTAAAACTGAACAAGAAAGGATTAATCAATTAACCAGAGGTGGCAAATGTACACACAGATACTTGTGTTACAGAAGACTCTGATAAAAATAGAAGTATTGATTCAAATACAAGTGAAAAAGTACAGATGAATGTACTCAAAGTATAAGAGTAAAAAGTAGCCCTCTGAAAGACATCTGTACCAGATGTTTCTGTGTAAAGCTAACTGGACCTCAACTTTTCTACGGTCGAGCCTCCCTCTCATCTGTTTCATCTTGTTACATGTTTTTTGTCTTAAATGTCATTTTTTCTTGTTATGTCTTTTAGTTTTTAATGTTATTACTGTACGTCTTTTCCATCTTGGTCCGTCTTTTTTGTGTTGTTACAACTTTTACTTTTTTTGTCTTGTGATGTCTTTTATGTTGTTTTTTGTCTTGTTAGGTCTTTTTGTGTTGTTACATTCTTTAAATATTTTTTTTATTATTTATTGCTATGTCTTTTTTTTCCCTGTTACATCTTTTTCATCTTGTCTCGTTTTTAGTCATTACATCTTTTTTGTATTATTACATCTTTTACGTTATTTTTTGGTATTATGTCTTTTTGTCTTGTTTTGTCTTTTTTTGTCTTGTTAACATTTTTTTGTCTTTTCTGTTTCTGTTTTTGTGTTTATGTGTTTATGCTTTGTCATCTTATCATGTCACATCCTGTTACATCTGTCATGCTTGATATGCACTGATGATAGACCAGGATACAAAAGAAATCATCTTTTCTATGTGTTATTGCCATCAATTTAGGTTGAAATCAGTCTTGATGTTGGGAAGGTGAAATGTAACGATGCAGAATAAAAATAATCAATTGTTCACCTCAAATGCATTAAAACCAAAGTAACGAGATTGTTACAGTAACAAAGTATTTGTACTTAATTACTTCCCGCTTATAGGATTAACATCATAAGACCTATTTGTCTCATAGTTGTTGACTAGCACAAATTACAGCACACACAATAACTCCCATGTTGTTTTACATTCTTGGACCACCAGTGTAGATATACCCTCTGCTAACAATCCCACAATGCAATGACGAAATGTTGAGTGTCCATTATATACAGGATTGTGAAGAGGGGAGTGATTTTGGACGAAGTTGTAGAAGACATGGAAATAAAGAAGCAACATTATTGTTTTATTGCAGTATAGAGTTATTTAGTATCAGTGTTACAATAAGGTAAAACATAAGACCTGACTGCTTCATTCTAACCAACCCTCCTTGGATGCTTGCTTTGTATTTTCAAACTGTGTGTCACTTTTAACAAGAACACAGGCTTTGAGGATGAGAACTAACCAATGTGTCTGGCAAATTTAACACTATCATGGAAAACGTTTGCTGCTTTTTTAGAGTGTAAACTTCCTCAAATTCAATAAAAAGCAAGACATCCAGTATCGCCGGATGCACAAAGTACAATACGTATTTGTATCATAATTTTAACAACTGTACGATAGATGATGAATCATTCCAAAAAAGGACACTTGTCAGCTTGTTTTCGATTTGAGAGCAACCAATCACATCGACACCACTGACCACAGCATCATATCAGCTGAGGGCATCGCCGCTAATGTTAGCCGAAACTCTGAGAGCATCAAGAACTGAAGTACAAAGCACTCCACAATCGCTGAGCTCACCGTGACCCAAGCTTTTTTAATGTCACCCCACAAACTATTTAATGTGTTTCTTGGTTTGGAAGTAGCATTCATTTAGTACTGCAGGTAGTAGGCTAGTTAGCTAGACTTGCTAATAATTGCGGCTTATTTTAGAGCAGATAAACACATTGCTGGATCTATTTCTCACACTTCTGCTTCTGTGTCTTTTGTGTCTTTTGTCTTTTCTGTGTTTTGGAAACTAGAGGAAAAAAATCTAAAACTATGAATGCAGTATAACAGTAATGGTTTGCCTCATGATGAAGAGCACATTTACATTCATCACAATGACAGTGGCAAAAAATCACATACAATAGATATACATGTTGCTCTAATTCTGGGGCAATTTTACTTAATTTATTTATTCATATGAAGTATCTGCATGTCACTGTGGGAGTATTTTCACCTCTCTCCACCTCATGACGTTCCTCTGACCCTCTAAGAGGAGATTATCACGTTAATGCAGCTCCATAACTCACGTCATGGCAGTTAAGTACAAATCCATTAGACAAGACAAATCATTAAATATTAAACACAAACCATAATCATTATTCAGATTGATGAGTGCATACTGTATATTTGCATATATGAGGCACATGCTTATGCATGTAATATGTTCGTGTACAGAGTGTGGGGATATCTGTGATACAAGGAGGAACTGACCAATAAAAGGAGATAAACGACTATCATTATCTCTCGTGAAGGGGAAGCATTACCCAGATATAAAACTGACTCACAGAATCTCTATTGATCTCTGCAGTTGTAAATATCAAACAAAATAACCAACTATTGATCACATCATGGAGAGATGATCATTTGATTCATTGGGTGTGACATGGTCTTTTCATTTGCTCAAAGAAATGAATGACACTGCGTGACAGCGCTCATCTGTGGAGGTAATGAAAAAAAAGCGTGTTCACACCTGCATGTTCAGATTCATTTGTTGGAGTGTTTACTCTGGTTTGTTTGGCCATGTGCTACCAAATAACAGCATCAGTCAGGATGCTCAAAATGAGTGTCAGTGTGTGTTTTTTTTCACAACAGAACTGTGCTGCGTTTGGTTACAGGTGAAAGTGAAATCTGAGCCGGCAAACAACCCAAAATACAAGACAGTATGGGATACATCTCTGCTTGAAATGCTTTACATATAGGACTGAGTCAGTGAAGCAGAAATAAAACATTTTCATGAAAGTACTGTGAAGATTACCTGCTGTACCTGTATAGACTCTGCACTCTGTCTGTATTTCCTCAGTTTTTCTTGTTGTTTTGTTGTGCTCAGGATGTTTCACCAACCCACAATATTGGTAAATGCGTGTACACACAGTTCAGACAAATCCAACTGACTCTACCTTTAAAACTTTGAAGCTTGTGATAAAATTAAATTTACTGATGAGCTTTTCTACACATAGCACCCACATGAAGCTCAAAGGTCAACTCCTCCACAGTCACCATGCCAAGATATTTTACTGCTGCACAACCTCAACTGCTTGATCATTAAATACCATAGGAGAGATGACCATATGAAATCTATTATCATCTCTTTATTTCTAGACGCTTTTATGTCAAAGAAGGATGACTTGCACCATAAAGTGAATTCTGACACCACACGACCAAGATCAGGGTCATTACTGCTGAGAAAAGACGCCATGGCAGAATCGTCAGCGAACTTAATGATATGATGCCGCACATACTGGCTTTACGCGCATTAGTGTTTAAGAGAAAAGAGGTGGGAGTACGCGCCCCTGGGGTGATCCTGTAGAGCAAAAAAGAAAATCTGACAAAAATGCCATTAACCTTCGCACGCTGCGACCTTTAAGTTAAGAAATCCATCAGCCAACGTAAGAGGCCAGGATCAATGTTGTGGAAGCTCTCTAACCTTCCTGCTAAAATGTGAGGCTGGAAACAATTAAAAGTGGAGAGAAAAATCAATAAAAGCTAGTTGTGAAAAAAGTCTTAGTGTCCTCTAAGTGTGCCAAAATCATATTTAATAGGGTGCCATTGCATTGTCAATACTCCTGCCTGACCTGCAAGCAAATTGGAGTGGGTCCAAATGGTCTTGAACTCTGTTAAGAAGTGCATCCTTCACAATCTTCTCAAATGATTTCATAATAAGAGAGGTAAGCAATACAGGCCTGTAGAGCTTTATTTTTTGGCACAGATATAATTATGGAATCCTTCCAAAGACAAGGGGCCCTATGGAATTGGAGTGACCGTGTGAAAATAAAACAGAATATATCTGACAACTTCTCGGCACAGTTCTTAAGTTTTTGACATCCAATGCCATCAGGGCCGAGACTTTTCCTTTTCTTTACATCATGGAAAAATCTCACGTTACTGTCCTTATCAACACACACACCACTCTACTCAGGAGCTTGGGTCTTATTTTCATAGTTTTCACCAATTATGATGGAAATGATGATGTAGCAACATGACAGCAGCAAAGTCAAACAGGGCAAGAAATGAGCAGTCAGATAATCAGATAGGTTGTAAACAAGCCAACAGTTTGGCTGGACGTCTTAATGCACGTCTAAAACAACTATTGTATGTCAAAATTACAGGAAGAGGCCCAAACTACAATAACCATCTTGTGGTTGTATGCCTCCACCACCCAGTTAAGTTGCAGGTTTCGTCTATGTCTGTCTAGACTCATATACTGTATGTAGTGAAAATTTTGAGGGAATTTAATTTAAAGTCTAATCAGTTCATCCTTGAGTGCAAATGGACATTTCAGCCCAATGTAATGAAATCCCACCGAAGTGTCCCTGAGATATCATGTTCATGGGAATGGGGTGGACTTGAGGTCACAGTGACCTTTAACCTTTGAACATCAAAACCTAATCAGTTCATCCTTGAGTCCAAGTGGACATTTGTGCCTCATGCGATGCAATTCCTCCAGGTGTTCCTGAGATATTATGTTCAAAAGAATGGGATGGACTTAAGATCACAGTGACCTTGACCTTTGACCATCAAAACCTAACCACTTCATCCTTGAGTCCAAAAGGACACTTGTGCCAAATTTGAAGAAATTCTGTCAAGGCATTCTTGGGATATTGTGTTCACAAGAATGGGACAAACATACGACCAACAACGAAAACATGGGGCAGCTGTGGCTCAGGAGTCTAATCAGTATATCCACAAGTCCAAGTGGAAGTTTGAGCCAAATTTGAAGAAATTCCCTCGAGGGGTTCATAAGATATCTGTGGGGGCGTCATGGCAGCAATTAGATCAAAAGGCACGAGAGATGATGGAGGCATTTTATCGATGGCTTATGTTCTTTAGGAAATATAAAGGCCCAACTGAGTAAGTTCCTGAGAAATTGCATTCATGAGAATTGGAAGAATGGATGGACAGATGACCTGACAAACACCCCAAGAATATAATGCCTCTGACCACAGCTGTCGAAAGCACAGAGGCATAAAAAATCTGACTGATCTTGGGTTTTGTGTACAACCTGTCATCTCAAACATCTATCTGTAAAAGCTACAGGGACTGTTCATTCTCACCAGTGCCACTCACTGCCCAAATCTATCACCAATAAGTGACCATTCTGACAAATCAACAAACTATTTGTCACCGTCCTAAACTTTGCTTTGTGTAGCTGATGAGTATGAATGTAAAACGCTTTGGACCAGAGAAATCAAACTGGGGCGATAGCAGCAGATCGCAGCCTGCGACTGCTCTGTTATGTCACTGTTGGTCTGTATCACTGTGTTTTCCTGCCAGCTTTGCTGAATTTGAATGAGCGACAGACAGTCAACGGGCGAAAGGATCCTGACATGTTTTTTTGCCTGTCTGACACCCATGTTAGCGAAGAAATTAGTGTCAGACATCTGAATTCCTACAATATCATATCATAAAATATGTTAATATAAAGATACTGGACAGGAAAGTAATATTACTTGTCTGTCCTCTGTCTTCATATTGCTCTTTTGACTTGTCATCCATTTTTTAACACTTGTTGAAAGCTGAAGATAGTAGGGGATTTAATGATTTTTGGACACACACACACACACTCCTCCTCTCCTCTGTCACCGTCTCTGTGTCCCCTCCCTCCCTCCCACAGGATGTATAATTCATTAGGCGTTAGTGAGGTTTGGCAGCCATTGGCTCTGTGAGAGTTCAGAGCTGTAATGTGACACGAATTTGGCAATTACCAGAAGAATCACGTCCAAGCGGACACCACGGGAAGACATACACTGTCCAGACAGAGAGAGAGAGCGTGAGACAGAGAGAGCTTTGGCGTGTGGTAGGTGAGGAAGATTACAGGTGTCAGTGGTCTTGAGTGCCTCTGAAGGGCCTCAAGTGGTTGGAAACCATCCGTTAGCGTAACTAACTATCACCAATCCAGCCCATCAAATCTTAAAAGATTTTAGTGGGTGTTAGTGGAAGCCCGGGTGACATCCAGGGCTTGTGTATAATGTCGTCTTGGCTCTGTTTGAGGTTGGAAACAAAGGATATTTACTTCTGATAATGTGATATTTTATGACTCCCTCCGGGGAAAGTCTCGTTTTGCCAGGGCCAGTTTCACAGCACGACACCTGAAGCTGGTAGATTATTCAGCCCCGTGCCCAGAGATATTTCAGCAGGTTCTGGCTGGAAGAGAATGTTTGTAATGACTCAGGCACCCCGCTACTTCTGCATAAAGAAGAGGGAATGTGTGATGTACAGTAATTAGTAAGGAGTCATGAATGCCTGGTGTCTGAAACTTTGCCCCAGTTTATAAAGCAGACTTCCTTCAAGCCCAAACCAAGACAACCCTGATGACATCATCGGGGTCACTGTTCTGGCGCTTTTGATCATTTCAGAGCATCGTCCTCAACAGACATGTTTGCCCTGTTGTTATAGAGATGTACATGTTTATATTTCCATTTTTCTAAGCACTTTAAGGACCTCTCGTCCATGTTGGCTGAATGTTTAGATTGAAAATTCTCATATCACATATCTCACCACAACATGATCCACAAAAAATATCTACAGTGGGAAAACTGACATGACTGAGAGCTCATGAACAGCTACAAAATTGACCTTGTGTTGAGATTGTTTTGTCAAATACTGTTTGCAAGGACAAGGACTTCCAATCTCAAATGAAAAACATTTTTCACAGGCTGAGCAGACTACTGTAAGAAAGTGACAGACTGGGCGCAGCCCTGGCTTTTGCAACAGACCGGCTCTGTTTTCAGACCTAACACCAACCCCATCCAAATGTTAACATAAAAAGCTTGAGATAAAACCTTGGACAATGTAATAATTAGTGGATGGAGCATCCGTGACATCACCCATAGGTTTCTAAAGAGCCGTTCTGAGGCTCACGGTGTGGTGGATCCAGTCGTGGCCTTCTTGGTGGTGCCTCACTCCACTAACTCTCAACTAATCTAAAAGTGGTCTAATAGGTGAAGCATGGGTGGGGCTGAGGTGGCTGAATGGAGCAGCTCCACCTGTCACTCAAAGTGGGAATAGCCTTGATTATGCATAACTTTAAGCCTTAATACAGTTGAGTTTTTAAAAAAATATCACCTTCCAAACAGGTGTCATGAACAGAGGAATCAGCTAAAGAGACCAAAATCACTTTTTGTACCAAACTGTAAACATGTTTATTTCTGCTGTGAAGTTAGGCATTTTAATATGGGCCTCTATGGGGATTGACTCACTTTTGGCGCCAGCCTCAAGTAAAGAACAGAAGTTTTTGGCACTTCCACATTGTCTTCACTTTTCAGCCCCGGAAGTTGCCACTTAGATAAAGCCCTACAGAGTAACAAGAACGCAGAGTTTTGTAACACAGAACAAATGACACACGCTATAATCGCTGCAGTCACTGATGCTGACAATGATTTAACACAATCTGAGAGCAGCAGAGCTATGTGTTTTTCCTGTTTTATTTTGTTGTCCCTGCCTTCGCTTTGTTCTTTTTACTGTCACCATCTGTCTAGCAGGAATAGTGGACACAAGAAGAAGGACCCAAAAATGCAAAGGGGGCTGGACTGCAAAGGTTCAAAATTAATTAATAACCAAGAAGAGTAAATAGACAAAGATCTAACATGTTCACTGAGATTGGAAACAGGTATTAAATTCCACAGGCGAACAGAACAAAATGCAGTCCAAAAACGAGGGATAAATGCAAACAATACAAGAAATATGCAATGCTAAATACACTAGGGAGGTGGAGGATAACAACTTTCCACTCACTATGCCAAGAGGATCATGGGAGAATGTGTTTATTAAAAGGTACAAGTGGGCCAATCTAAAATGTTCTAGGCTGCATCAATGAAATGACTTTTTTTAATCAAAATCATCAGACACTCAAAGAGAACTGATGTGATTTTTTTTCCCAGATTTACTATCTTGTACTTAATGTTCAATGATGATCCACTCAGAGCAGATGGATCTCTATCAGACTGGCCTTCCGCCTCATTGACCAGATGTGAACTTAGATTGTGTTTTGTCCTTCCACTTTCTTTTTCTGTTTTCAAGGCTTTCATAGCTGAGAAAAAAAAGTTCAAGAAGCATCGTTTGTACATGCCAGCCTATTATGACGCACGGAGAATTTGCCACATGCAAAGTGTCCCTTGATAACATTTCTCCCAGCACCACACAGCACTGAGACCCTGTTACAGAGAATGGATCCATATGGAAATAAAAAATTATTTTCCATTGCCTCCACTAGTAAATGTTTATGCTTTAAAAATATTGTAAGACTTACAGTCTCATACAATGATTTACTTATGAAAGTGGCCATATAATATTCATAAATATGTTTTCGGTGAAGGAGGCCACCATGTTGCACTGCTATGTTTCCACAGTAGTCCAGCGAGGACAAGGCAACTAAGTATAAATCAAGTAACCATGCATGTCTGTTGTTTACATGTACTAATGTATGGCAAAAATTTTTTTCCATATATGTTCCATATAATGTTATAGCATTTTTTTCCTACCAGATGAGCTACCAGGGTGCTCTATTTCTGTGGTTTTTAATTAAAGATTTAAACAGATTGTCATATTTAGTACTCCAAAGTTCCCAAACTATTAAAGCTTCATATCAAACAAGTTCACTAAGGATCTTGTACCTGGTTTGACTGTAATAGATAAAACACATAAAACATATACACATTTAGTAAAACGTATCTCTGTCTTTTCCACATGGGTAAACACTTCCAGGTGTCTCTCTCACATTAAAACAATAACAAGATGTAGTCTCATGACGTCATGAAGTGGCGTGGGATCATGGGAGTTTCTGTCTTCACCGTTAAACAAACACCATAGCTGATGAAAAAATCTGTCTGATATGACTCAGGTAGAAATCATGTTCATGGATGAGTTAATATTAGTTATTAGTTTCATTCGCATTACATTTTGTCAGGTTTGCCAACTTCCTTCTCCACTCATAGCCGGCGTATTCCTTGTTTTCTGGAAACTAGCAACTAACTAGCAATGGCTAGCAGGAAACACACGATTACCTTGAACATTTTAAGCAAGAAATGGGCAATCTAGTAATATAATATGTGATAGGTAGGTAAAGTAATTGGTAAACGTTGTATACAGCAACTTTAAATCAGAAATGTCACATATTATAGCTTTAAAGGGAAAACAGAGAGTTTGGTAGCACTTAGATAGTTCGGATTTAGTCAGGTGAGTTTATAAGCAGTTGTTGACTTGATGAGGAACGTCTTAAGAACTTCTGCATCCAGTTTCAAAGTGTAGACAAATGTTTTGTTTCATGTTGAGCTGACCTGCTGTGCTTTGACTAAAACATTCTAGCAATTACTTGGAATGAAATAATTGGAAATGTATTAATTCAACACATCCATATCTCCTTTGCTGGAACAACGCAATCATATTATTGAGATGGTGAAGGTCTGACAATGAGATGCTAAACAATTGTAATCAGAGGAATTAGTCACACGACCATGACAGCAGCCACACTATAATCCAGATAGTCATTAATGGGGGCACACACACACACACACATGCACACACACACATGCGGACAGGTATGTTCAACGGCCGGCTTATTGCATATGGATGTACGCAGCCTCAGGCCCTATTGAAATACAGTATGCATGGTATGCTCGTGCGCTTCTATGAATCATAATGAATATTTCATATTTGGCATGCCTTGTCTGGATAAGCAGATGGTACCTCTTCTGCCTGTCTCCTGAGCACCTGGATCCCCCGTTCACATATTAGCATTTAAGAATGTCTTTTCCCTCTCTCACTGTCCCTCTGTCTTTACGTCTCTCTCCCTCTCTCTTCTATGTCTCCGTCTAAACTCGGTCTGTGTGCTCACTTTCCAGGAAACATCTGATTAGTTTGGTCTGACAACATGAGATCAGCTGCTCAAATGCTTCCCGATTTCCACCACATTTTGTTTATTGTCAATATCAAATGGGATCTGGACTAAAAATATGAACGTTATGCGGCACTTTGTCTCATTGTAAATGCCAGTTGAAGCCATCATTTCACCCAGGCAGCACCAAATGATAATTTTTAGCAGTTCTGGGTTTTTTGGTACACCAGTCTTGTTTGTGGTTTGCACATTTGTTGGACAATTTGCAAAAAAGAAAGTGACAAAGCACTTGAAAAATGTGTTCAATAAGCAAGTGGACAGGGCTGTTTTTCACCCCAGGATATATTGTATTATTATGGCCATAAAGCAAAGCTGACAATGATCTTTCATCTTATTACCTTAGGAGATTGACTAACAAAATCACCCTGACTTAAAGGAGCAACATGTAGCATATGTGCATGCAAAAATGAGTATAGCAGCCCAAATAGCGAGTCGGAGCCATATACTATATAGTAAATTGATTGAATCCTATTTAATATATGATCTATGATTGAAGTGAGTTGTTTCCCCGACCCCCTCCTCCCCAGACTCGGGGAAGCAGGAGCACTATGAGCACAACATCAAAAATTGACAATAACAAGCAACGGCAAATCCTACACTATCACGTGATCAGCTGCTTATAAATGGAAGCTGTCTGTCAATGTAAAGCTAAGCCTATTTTCCTGAAAATAAAAGCCCACTGCTCTGAAAATACTCACTCTGGTGTTGGAGTTCAGTGGCTGCCTGACTCCATTAACATATTGCTCAATTTAACCGTTATAAACATCTACACCTTCGACAAGATTATTAATGATTTCTTATGACTCATAAACAGACACTTACTCATTTGGCGAAGACTCGGCATTCATTTTAACTTTAATTAACTTGAAACAGGCAGCGATTCTGGCCTGGAATAGAAATTTCAAAGAGCAACACCGTGGCTGTAGTGTTGTTGTCAGAGAAGTGAGTATTTCAATATGTTTCCTTAATCTCTGATGACATAGCATGATCATTTTATTATTAATTACAGTGAATATGTTACAGATTTCTCCTTTAAACTTTGTTCAAAAGGCGATAGGAATAGAAGATGTCATTCAAAGCTTGTAAAATGCACCTTTTCATCTTTAACCGAAGGTCAAAAGTAAGAAAGTCATCATAAAGCCTCCATTTGTGTTTTCATGCACAGTGGAGAGAGGTTGGCTGTTAATGGTGATATATTCTTGTGCAGAGTCACCAGTATCCATTCCATGGGCATCCCATTAGTCAGCCATGTGGTCCGCAGCATGCCAAAATTTAAAAAAAAGAAAAAAAAGGAGAAGAAAAAGCAACCTGAATCTACAGAGAATCCCACAGAGATGAAGCCAAACGCGAGAGGCTGCGCTAAAGCCTGACAGACGATCACAGAGGAGCCAAGCCGCCCATCTCCCAGATGGCTCCATCTACAACAGTTAGGGGGGTGTACGCCGCAAAATTCCTTGAAGAACTAATGAAGCTTCTGTCGCTGTGAGAAAACCTCTTTAAAAGAGATTATTGAAGAGTGCAGGACAGTTAAATTTCTTTAAATGCTGTGAAATTGAAAATGAAAGTCTTCAGCCCCCCTTTCTATGATCACATTTTTATTGATTCTTGTTCTGATTTTATGTAGTAATGTATGACTTTAGTTGCTTTAAGGACTTTTGTTTTTATTAAGTTTACAGCTCTATTTCTTGATTAGTTGATCTACAGAGGGTTAACACCCAACAGTTTTGATAATTAAGCATTAGCAAGAAAAAAATTCTCTTTCTATGATCCCAGCTCCTCAAACATGAGGATGTGCTGCTTTTTCTCGTTTTGTATCTATGTAAATTGAATGTGACGGGCATTTTTAACGATTTTCTGACATTTTATGGACTAAAACATAGTAATCAAATAAACAAACAAGACTCATGCTGAATCTTAAATCACACACAACGTACTAAATAGCATGTTAGTATTGAATCTCAGATGTGGCTTCAGTGTCTACAGCCATGTTCTGAGGCTTTGTGAAGCTGCTAACATCAGCATGCTAATGTGCTCACAGTGAGAACGCTAACGCTAAAGCTGATGTTCACCATCTTAGTTTAGCATGTTAGCATGCTAGTAAATTAGTACTCCAGACAAAGAACAGCTGAGGCTGATAACAGTGCCATTTGTTTGGTTTTTAAAAGTGACTCCATCTTCTTTTCTGGGTTTTTCAAATAGAAACTCCCACTCAGCTGTGACCAGAAGGCAATGATGTGGGTTTGGGCCTTAGATGTATTAATAGGACAAGCCGCTAACTTTTCCAAACTTGTGCATTTTCAGTTGGCCACATACCATAGAAGTAAACTGAGAACACTCCTTGTTAAAATATTTCAGTCTTGCTCAGAATGGTGGACCGACCAGTCACCAGACATTGCCATTCCTAAAGCCACACCGTAATCATGGCTAAAAATAACTGATAGATGAATTGATAATGAAAATATTCAGTTGCAGGTCTAGTGAAGCACTTTTAAGTAAACGGATTAATTTGTATCATCCCACTTGTCTTCATTAAAATACATTCTTGGTTCAACTTAAGAGGCTCTGTTAATGAAGGTCACTGAGTACTTCGATGTGCGGCATCTCAGAGCAACGAAATCAAAAGCAGCAGTTTTCACAGCGAGCTCTCTACTTTGACCCATTCAGTGGAGTCATATTACAGTAATGGACCATGAACAGCATGGGTGAAATGACTCACACAGCTGTATCACACACTCAACTACATGGTTATTAGATATACATTTCATCCTCAGTGATTTATTATTCATTTTGAACAAATCCTAATGGTTCTACTGAACAGCATTTCAGTGATCAAGGTTATTTAATTGGATAATTTATTTCAAAACAAGAACCTTTAACTTGTCCCTACATGTTCTATTGAAGTGCACTATTTCCTTATGTTGAATTAATTTAGAGGACATCCAAAATGCCTTAAATGTGTCTTCAAGACTGAGTGATCAACAGACCTGCATACTGGACCGTTCAGTTTTCTCGTGCACATTGTTGCAGCTCGGCCAAAGTATGTGGAGATCATGTTAATGTCGACAGAGCTGCAAATCTCTGTTAGTTGCATCTGGCAATTTTGATGACATTGCAGTAGGTGCTTCAGCATCTGTTGCCTGTCGAGGGCCTGCACTTTACAGAGTGCACTCTTCTACTTGAAGCATTGAATCAATTTTGTGTTTGAGAGGAAGCCTTGTGCTGCACTGTTCAATAGTCCTGATTATCAGTGCATGTAGGACAAGGTGGAGGAAAATGAGCACTTAAGACCAAACTCAATCTGCACCGATGTCTGTCTGAGAGACTCTTAATTAGAATGTGGGGATGATAACATCTCTGTGTCTGGCACAGTGTCCACCCCTCTATCCTTTCCTGTTATTTTGTTCTTTTTTCCCCTCAACTTTACTGTCTGTCAGAGGGAACAGCAACTGCAGCACACTAATGATCAAAGTGACTTTCTGTAAGTTTATCCCATGGGTGATTTTACCCAAAATATGACAAGGGATCAACAACACAGCCCACCATATTTTTGTGTCTGGTACAAATTATTCTATCTGCTGTGAAAAGAGGTTTTTTTTTCCATTAAAACTTCTGTTATCTTAAAAGTGAGAAAACAAAAAGTTAGTTAAAGGTGCTGTGCGATGTAACGTGCCAATAAAAGATAGCCGTGATGAGGAGAACTTCTCAAGCTGATGGAAACAATGTTTGGTTTTTCAGCATTCAAAAAAGGTCTAGCTAAGTTTTTTGAAGTAAGAATGTGTTTGTAAAGCATTAAAGCATTATTTTAACTATTGATCAAATGTAACAACAAAGATGTGGGCGCTCTCAGAGAATTGCGAAGTGCGAACAACTTTAAAAGTTTTGGTTCTAAGACCTTTTACTCCCTGTTAGGTTTGCTGCAACATGAGATTCAGAGCCATAATTGTGCTTGATTTGAATATATGTTCGTAATTTTGGTTTTAACAAAATATCATTCAAACATTTTGCCTCAAATCTAACAAGTATCTTCCTTCTAATTGTGTTCATGCCGCATGATAAATTATTACTATACATGTAATGTAACTCAGCTTCCTCAAAAATATCAGGAATCTCTTTAACCCGTGGAGAATTGTGCAATTTACTCAGAAGAAAAACCTTCTTATTGACTCTGTTTTCTGACATATTAAGCAGACAATTCCACAGTCTGATCATTTCACGTTTGCCTTATTGAACCAGGAATCCAGCCCAGATCACCCTGAACAGCCAAAATATTATAGATATCATTATAATGCTGTTTTGTCACATATTTTTCCTTTATCAAAACGTTGCAGCTATCTGTGATTTAAATGTCACACTTCCCCATTAATTGTGCAGCCCTATCCATACCAGTTATATTACTTGGAACCATATGTGATGACGAGTCTGAGGTACTGCAAACTACTACAACTACTACAAACAGATGCTTTGACTTTTAGCCACGGGTAAACACAAGCCAAGTCTTTGCTTTCCATTAAGAAGAACTTGAGTGTCAACATATTAAATTTTTAACTTTTACCCTGAAGCATTACCATGCTGGTGATGTTATTGTGGTGCCACTGATCATCAGTGTTTTTACTGCTGCAGCGAGGCCCCTGAGAGAGAGCTACACAGAGATTCTGTGTGTGTGTGTGTGTGTGTGTCTATGTAAATAACACACATCCTCATCTATAACGAGTTATTTAAAAATGTACTACAGTTCCCCCGACGGCATCACATCGCCTGTCCTCATTGCTGACAGCGAGGACAGCAGTAAAGCTTCTTATCTCTCACTGCCTGTCCTGTTCAGCTTGATGGATGCATCCACCATCACCACGTGTCAAAATACAGCAGCCTTGAGACACATCACAGCAGCATATGGTTGTGTTTCTGCTGCTGCAGGGGGATCTGTATGATAGAGCCGTTCATGTATAGTATAGTGGAAGGTGATTGTTCTGCTACAGTTGCATTGTGGGATCCTGCAGTTGATATATGGGTCCTTTCCTCGGTTATTTTCCAACATCAAAAGAATCTCTGTATCTGAAAAAAAAAAACACCTCTAAGTTGAAGAATCATCATGATAATGAAGTTTATTCTTAGCTGAAAGTTTCTCCCTGTCACTCTGTCTTTATTTATGTATGCCTGCGGACCTTTATGGTGACGTGCGATTACGGAGTCTCTGTGGTCTTCATTAGAGGTTTTATTCACAACTTTTGTTACAGAGGGGGAAAGAAAGAGAAAAGGGAATAAAGGAAAAATGACTCTGGAGAGACAAAGACAGAGGTGGGGACATGGGAAGACGGTTGAGATGAGAGAAATGACAGTAAATTTGCACTTCAAATGCATTTTCTCATCAACTATTACATAAAGCGTTAAAGTAAAGGTAGAACTGATAGTGTTTAAGTGTATTAAACTGTGGGCACATTTAAGACAGAAAAACTGGAGCTCAGTATAAGTACATGTAATGAAGCATAATGTCTAAATTTGCATAAAACCGGTGGTGTATAATTATAACTGCAGCTTGAGCTGATAATAACAGAGAGACAGCCACGGTGTCAACTGTTTTTAAAAGATGTAGAAGAAAGTGAAACACATTTCAAACAGATAAGGAACTGTGGAAATGTGCCTCCAATTCTGCCCTTATCCTAATGAGAAAAAAAAGCAACTCACAAGCTATAACCCCTCTTGTTTTCTGTTATTTCATCTGAGTTTCCTGGAGACATAAGATGTAATAGAATGAGTGAAGCTGTACTGGAAATCATTTGGATGTTGATGGATGTCTGTCTGCTTGCCGTGGTCCTTTAAAGATGATCAGTAGGAGAGGGATCAGAGAAACAACACAGTATTGTTAACCTTGTGCATTTTTAATGCGCATCGCTTCAATATTTGATGGGACGAGAGGCTTCACTGATATTGTGGCGTCAGCTGACAGATGTTGGCTTTTCAAGTCTGGGGAAAATCTCACAGCGTAAAAGTTTATGTCTCAATTATAATAAAGTGTTTAGTGTGTCGTGCTTGTTTCTTCCTTTACAAGACTGTGAGAATGTTGAAAAAAGAAGTGGCCAACAGTTTTCTTGTCCTGCTGCCTTGATTTTCTAACCAGTTGTGCCTCTTTAAACCAATTTATCACCCTATGAAGTTGAAAAAGACAAATGTGTTAGCAAACAGTGGCTTATTTGCACAGCAACTTTATTTTCTTAATTTTAGATGAACTGATAATGGAAATAACAGCCCTGTACACTTGGCCCTGGATATTATGAAGCTTATTACCCAAACCAAACAAGGGCTGCAACTAACGATTGTTTTGTCAATGAAGTGTCAAAAAATTGTGAAAAAAAATGCTCATCACAATCTCCCAGAGCCCAAAGTGACATCTTCAAATTGTTTCTTTTGTCCAACTGTCAGTCCAAAAACCCAAAGACTGAAATGATTAACCATTTATTAAAATAGTTGGCACTTAATCTTCTAACTGATCTAATCGACTAATTGATTAATCAACAAATCATTACAGCTCTAAACTAGATGTTCTGATCTAGTTTGTTATTATTAGATTCAACTTGTACAATAAAAGATACACACTCATAACACATGAAACTGTGTGGCATCAGCTGACAGATGTTGGGTTTACAAATCTGGGGAAAATCTCACAGCATAAAAGTTTATGTCTCAGTTATAATAAAGTGCTCAGTGTGCTGTGCTTGTTTCTTCCGCTACATGATTAGGAGAATGTTGGAAAAAGAAGTGCCTAACAGGTTGTTTGAGTAGGTTACATTTTTTATGCCCTGATTTTCAAACCAGTTGTCTCTTTAAACCCAGGTGAATTGATTTGTTGGCCACCTGGGGGCAACGTATCAAGCTGTAAAACATCGACAAATTATCAACTTATGCGGTCAAACGCGTTGGCAAACAGTGGCTTGTTTACACAGTGGATGTATCTTTGTCCATCTGACAAATGTTAGCCTAATATTCACTCTCCACTCAACTATACATCTGGCTCTCTAGCTGCTAAATGCTTTACTATGTTCACCAGCTAACTTTGTCTGCTGTTCAGTGCTGGGCATGTCATTGAAAACAGCTGCATGCTACATCTGGAAACAAAGTCTGATGCCAAAGTAAAGAGGTGAAAATACCCTTATTATAGTGTACATTGCTTAGTTTCCTACACCAGTACTCTTGCTGCCTTTCCTAACTGTCATCTACTGTAGGTAAAACAGAATCAGTACCATGGATAAGTACCTTGTACAACTCCACTTCATCGAACCTGAACTATCCCTTTAAAATGGGTCTGATAGCAGCTAAATTGTTTTGTTGTCTGTACAATGCTCCACAATGGAACTGAACAGGTTTTTATTAAGTTTAATCCAATTAAATAGACCAATCAAATGCATCTATAAAAGGATATACGGCACCTAATGCCTAATAATCCTCCACCCATTTGATTTTGAATAAGTAACTGGCGGTGTGCCACTTAATCGATCAGTAATCTGTTATGCCAATAGCGCTGTGTTTGCTGTGCTCAATTGATATTGACTAAATCATTATCCCAGCAGGAGCAACGACGCCGTCCCAGCCTCTTATCTTGCTATCAGATGACTTTTAAATGTTGTGCACACATCGCTCAGCTCAATGTGCCGTGAATGAGACTTCAAACTGACCCACGTGCTCCCTGTAGATCGTTAGCAGTGCTGCCCCGTGCCAACACTTCAGGATGCGTGACGGATCTATTTTCATTTTCTCAAAAGGAAAAAAATGAAAGCAGCTTTATAAAGGATCACTTTCTCATTCTAATGAGATGCTATTTTTCAAGACTTTATACGTTGTAACGAATGGCTATATTATTAGTTAATAAATCATTTATTAATACTTTATGAGCGTTAATAGGAGCAACTTTTGGGTTGCCACTGGCAACTTGTCAGGCTGTTTAGGTTCCTTCAGGATGATGTTTGCCTTTTCTTTCTTTGTGTTCCACTGAACTGTTTGATCTTTTACCTTGTGGAAAGTCAAAACGTGTTTATTAACTATTTTAAGGTTATTTAAAGGGGATTTTAGCCCTTATTGGACAGAACAGCTGAAGAGATGGGGCGCCCCCACGGGAGCTATAGTGAAATGAAATAGGAGAGTAAACATAGGTGTTACCAGTGATAGTAATTAAGGTCTTGTTCCATTTAGTGTAGCAGAGCCTTTTCAGTGAGTAAACATGCTCAATAGCTATGTTTGACCTGATTGGAGCCTTAATTATTACTACTGCCAACACCTGTGTTTTATTCTACTATTTCATGCCACTTTCTAATGAGTCATCATGTCTGTAGTTCTAAATGTTAACAAGGGTTATTATAATCGGTCAAAAATGTTAATAAGTTGTTAATAAACAGATTCAGGTTTAAATGTTCGGCAGGGATTTTTCACAAAATCAAATAGTCAAGTAATCCATTACAGGCAGTCTTGGGCAGTAATGTATTACTAAGTAACTTGCTACTGTAGTAAAAGTACTTCTTTCTGTAACGTGTTATTGTGACATAAATAATGTCCCCTTGGGATCAATAAAGTATCTCTGATTCTGATTCTGAGTAGTGTAAAGGATACACAATACAATATTCAAAGTAGTAATCATATTACAATTATTAAACCAAGTAATGTTGTGTTGCTGCTTTGCTGCATTGCGTGATTACACAAGTCTGCATGTCTGCATAAGTCATCCAAATCCCACCCAAACGTATTATTTTACGCCCGCACCTCTACCTGTCTCTGTAGACTATATTACCTTTTAGAATATGTTGAGCAGTGCAAGCTTTCCAGCTTCCCAATGATTTTGAACTGATTTAAACTATGCAAGCTCATTGTACTGTACAATGTACTGTCATGTAATAAAAAAAAAACTTAATATGATTTAGTATCTCAAAACAGTGACATAAGTATCTCAAAATAGTGACTTAATATCTCAACATGATGAGAAACTTTCTACAATAATGACTTAGATAATGAGTCATTATTGTGAGTAGCTAACAACAGTATATACAGTATATAAAAATAAAATAATTCTCAACCCTTGAGTTGAATTCACGATCTCCATGGATTCAAAACCATTGCTTTATTAGACGGTCTTGCTGCCCTGGCATTTGGTCTTTGTGTCATCAAAAAACCTGACAACACCAAAAGCCAAGTGGCCGTGACACAAAAATGATGAAACTGATCCTCACACTTTGTACAGTGTTAGTAGCTGACTGACTCATTTTAATAACTCAGTGTGTAGCCATGGTGACATGGGTTAACGAGCAAGCAAATGGCAAGAAATCAAGCTTTTCTGATGAAAAACCTTTCAGCTAAAATGAATAATACATTCATCACTATGGTCAGTTGAATGTATTCAAAATTAAAACACAACATTAATGTGGCAAGAAGACATTGGTAGGTAATAAATCTAATGTGTGTGCATGTTTAGTTAGTTATGAACAGTTTGTGGGATTTGGTGGTTGCGCTGGGAGTGTTTTGGGACCACAATCCTGTTTAGGGTCATTGAAATCTTAAGGCCGGTCCTGACTGAACGTCTTTTTACTAAATAGTTGAGCCTGCCTGCTATCATTCAAAATGAGGCTGCTATGACTTGAGCTCAGATGAAAGGATCCATCAGCACACTGATGACTGGTGTCTGTGTTCTCATGACTTCAGAAGTGACTTGACTAAAATGGGCCAGTCTTCCAAACACCCAGTGTATCTCTCTAAAGTCAATCAGAGACACAGAATAAAAAAAGACAGCGTTTGCACCCCGACATGAAACAAACTTTGATGCACTTCACCACTGGGTCTTCTGCTGTCGTCAGAGAAGAAGAAATCCTCTTTTTCAAACAGAAAATTCTATGAATGAGTGGGAGGTGAAGGGAAAGACAGAGAAGAACACAAGGAAGACAGAGGGAAAAAAAAATGGGGGTGTTGCACGAAGAGAACACTGTGGGTGAAGTGCAGTACGTTGCAAGTGTCTGATCTGTGTTCATGTAATGACCTGTATGTGTGTGTGTGCTGACCTTTTCACACTGTGGCAACATGGGAAATCTCCCCCTGGCTGTTTCCATTTGTGACACACTTGTGAGAAACAAGAGCAGGAGAGACAAAGAGAAATCTCTGAATGAATAAACAATAAGATTATCATATTGACAGCAGAACACCTATTTATGCTTGACTGACTTGTAGGAGGTTGATGTTAACAAAGCAGAGGAGTTGGGGAATGACAAATTGGCTGGTTAAACTATCAAAAACACAGACACATGGAGAGTTAAACCACTCTCTGGAGAGACTGAGAGCTTTTCTTCAAGCAAAACAAAATCCAAACAAAAATCAATAGGTAAATATTTATACTTAAAATGAAAAGACATGGGGATTTTTCAGGAACAAGCTAATTAAATTAAGCCAGGGGTCTTTTTCCATCTTTTTCTGCTGCAAACTCAAATATATGGAGCACAAAATGTAGCAGTTAACTATCTTCAGAAAACTACACATACTGCTCTCGTATCACTGTCTAAATTCTTACATTAGTATAGCTCAAGCAATTTAGCTAGCTTGGGTTAATTACAAGTTTTTGCTTTAGTTTGTTTGATAGTTTGACATTAAATCACACACATTCACAAATAAAGTCTAAGACTTATTGAGGAAGAAGACACGTCTCTTCCAATGTGCCCCATGTGACCTACCTTCAGGAAAAATATGAACGGTCGTCCATGGTGACAGATAAATAATATTTTAAATTCTGTTTGAATTGTGCCACATTACACATATGTGGTTTTTAAAATATAATTTTACAAGTCAAGAAAGTCTCAGTGTGTCATAGGTTTGTTGTAGTTTAGTTTGCAGTCAAATCACTTAATGAGTTACATCTCTATACACACAATAGAGATCAACAACAATCTCGCAGTCGTCTTGTAACGTTATCTTACCTGAAGCGTTCCATCCAGCAATTCCTGGTCCTTTCATCAGCCAGGGAAGCGAAAGAAGGAGTAACACCTGTTGTTGTTGTTGTTGTTGTTGTGTGACTACATCCCGGTACAGAAACACACATGCTTCTTAGCTTCAGCAGCTAACATTAGCTTTTGGAGGAAGAAAGTTGTGACGTCGCTCACTTACTTGTGGGTGTGTAGTCTCTCTAATCATGTATCTTCACAGTTTTATACTTTGACAGTTTTACAACAAACTGCAACTTTCTTTACTTGAAAAATTAGACTACACTTCATAATTTGTTCTGTTAGTTAGGTCCCATTGTGGTCGAGCAGAAGAGGCTTGACTTTGGCTCTCTCATTTGATCCTTGATGAAGACAGGAAACATGTGATTGTAGATAAAGAGATAATGTAATGGAAATAGAGGCACAGACCTTTCTCTCAGCAACTGTATTGATATGAAATAGTAGAGCAAACACAGGTGTCACCAATGAGACTAATTAAGGTTCTGTTCCATGTAGTGTAGCAGAGCCTTTCCAATGAGCCAACATGCACAATAGGGACCTTAATTAGCATCATTGGTAACACCTGTGTTTACCTACGATTTCATGTCAAAATGGCTGCTGTGTCTGTTGTGTCTGTGAACCATGGATGTACTGGAACAACTCCAGACTGCAAAGATGGCTCCCAGCCTCTTGAATGAAAACTGCTCAGAACTACTTGGTTGTAGTTGTGTTCCAAATTTTCAACAGATTTTAAAGAAGTTTGGTTTGTTAAAAATGCAAAACATACATATATAGAATTCATGGTTAATCTAAAAAGGCAAAATTTCATACCAAAGAAACGTTATATTATGCAGATTAACAATATTTCCATAATATAATATTTACGATGAACTTAACCTAAATAATTAGTTTCAAAGTATATTCTGTTTTCTTACTGCATTTAAATGCTCATTTACTTTTAAGTCACACAAAATGTAGTGTGTAATAGCAGGGTTGTGCAGAGTTGTAGTGTATCCTGATAGTTACACACACTAATAATAAAATCTTACAGTTATGTATCAGTAAAAATAAATAGCCCAGGACTGCATTACAAGAGATATGAACTATACAAATTTAGCTTTAATCTCATATAAATACAGTTTTATTTTGGAAGAACATCAGCCAAGTGCTTGTGTGTCAAAAGTCTTCTGACTTGAAATGACAGCTGCTGACGTTTTGGCTCGAAGTCTCTTCTCTTCAGTGCTTCTCTCTATGCCTGTCTTAACTTTATCTTTTGGGAACTAACCAACACATGAAGCCTATCTGAACAACACTGTGCAGGTCTGCATGCTTATGTAGCTACAATTCAAGCACATAAGTTACTGTATGAAATTGACTTAAAGCCTTAAAGTAGACAATTTAGGACTACTACACAGTAACACACACAGCAACATAGCTGATTGACAAATGTCATTTTCAGAGTCTTACCAATACATTACATTAACAAAATGTTAAACTTTTCTTCTTTAATGTTCCCTGACACAAGCTAACTTATCTTAACGATGCTGCTAGCTAGCTAGCTAGCTAACAAACAAAGTAAAATTCATCAAAAACATGTTGGCTTGTCTTTCCACTGCTCCAGCAATCAACAGCTCTGGTTTAGTTGACATAAACCCTCAATTCACAGAGGCAAATGTGAGCGACTACATTGTGCAAGTAGAGAATCTGAATGAGTCAGAACCCTGGAGCAAGATGGTGGCAGCAGAGATGCGTCTGACAAGCCCAAATGCAGCAACTGATGTTTCAGGAGTCCTGTCAACAGTTTTGTAGATATCTTGCTTGCTAACTATAATGCTTTAGCTACTGTTACAAGAACTTATACAGTGATGCAGTATATGGAAGGTTAACATTAATGTACAATATGCAGCCTAAACTCTACCACTAGCTGTCTCTAACATTAAAAACAACAAAAAATGATGTCGTGAAGTAGCATGGGATCATGGGAGTTGTTTTCATCACTTCAAAACAACGACCATAGCAAATAAAAAATCTGTATGACATGACTCATGCAATCATGTTCACGGATGAGGTAATATTAAAGTTTTATTGAACTTAAGTCACATTTGCTGACTTCCTTCCTCGCTCTTGGACATATCCAATATATCTCGAGTTTTCTCATAAGTTATAGCAACTAACTAGCAACAGCAAGCAAGAAATTCACTGCCACCTTGAAAAATTATGGATTTCTCTGTGTTTGAACATTGCTGGAAACCTCTGGGATAATGTAAGTGCACAGCTCAACAAAACATTAAATAGGTCTAGCAATTTTGGACATTAATGCAGAAATGTTACATATTACGACTTTAAGGGCAGTGGCTGGTGTAGTTTCATGAAGAAAGTTAAAGAAAAGGGTTGTGCTGTGTGTGTTGGTATAAGTTATATTTCTGACCTGTTTGATAAGCTTTTCCGACATTTTACCAGTTTCTGGGCTCTTTTATACCTAATATTAAAAAATTTTATTCAGTTCAAAATAGAAGAGGATTCACCAGAGCAGCAAAAGCCCCAAAGACATATGTTGGTTTGCTTTTATTAGAATTCATTGTTGAACTTCACTTTCTCTCTCCCTCACTTCCTCTGTGGTTATTTCTCTCTATGTCATGCATACGCACGCATGAGAGGGCTGAAATTTCTGGACAGGAGCGGGCTATATCAGTGCCGGAGATGCGGTGATCCACAGTCGGTTTCATTTTGCTGGCAGGATGCATGGCATGGATGGACGGGTAATTTGTGCCAGCGAATACAGCCCCCCCGAACAGAGCAGAGGTCAATGAGCTCTTATACGGCTCCGTCCTGCATCTGTCGCTTTCTATGGTTATCAGTCCACTGGCTGCTGTAATGGACTGGTCAGGAGTGTGTATGTGCATGCACGAGTGCGTGCGTGTCTAATAAGCTTCCCTAATGCATGATGACTAGGGAGAGTGGTGGTCAGCCCAGACAAAACTTGAGGTTACAAGGCCGCGTCGAGTCTATAATCCTATTGGTTTGTGTTCCCCCCACATTATTCACATTCAATCACATTCTGCCTGACGACGCTGCTATAGTGGGGTTGCCATGACTCACTGACAGGAGGGGAGGAGGATAAAGATGTCATGATCCAATATGTCCGAGGAAGAAATTAATCAGAGGACATCAGGTAATACGGTGGTTATAAGTAACCACAAAGCCCACAGTTGCTACGTCAGCACAGTGTCGTCCAAACTCGTCTGTCCCGTCTTCCTTAAAGGGATTCACAAAAAAACTATCATGCAGAGCTCAGTCTCTTGGAGAAAAAATAAAAATGAACCAAACTATGACTCAGCGTGTCACCTCGATCTGCCTCGGCAGAAAAGTGGGCATCATCTGTTGAGCTTAGTCGATTGCCTTCATTGAGTATCATTGTCGCAAGAAAAGTGTGTGCGTGTGCATGCATATGTTGGTGCATTGTGGATGTTTGTCGAAGTGGTGGTGTGTATGTGTGCATATGAGTGTGTGTGTGTGGGTGAGACCAATGGATTGCATTAAAAGTGGTACAGTGATACAAAGGAGGTTTCGTTGTAATTTCAGGCATTTCTGAGGCGTTTACACACTCGTAAAAGTGCAATTATGGGTAAGAAAAGAACTACACAGCAGAACACATTTCAAAACTAGAAGAGTGTCCTCAGTAGAGTGCAGATATCTGCCGTGAAACTCAAAAAGAATATTTGGATGTCACCTTTTTGTAGTCACCAATATTTTTGATTGATTTAGTCATAGATAGGGTATGAATTATTGAATTATGACCAAAAATGTGTTTTATAAGGTCACAGTGACCATGAGCTTTGACCACCAAAATCCAACTGGTCATTTGTGTCAAGTTTGAAGAAATTCCGTCAAGTCGGAATGTCTTGAGACAAACAAATGCCTCTTGCCATGGCTGTTGGCATTGTTGAGGCATAAAAAAAAGGTTTTTTTTTTAAAATTGTGAATCACTGAGGTCCTTCGGCATTCAGTCATAAATGTGCACAGAAAAAATAAGGCTGATCGCTCCTGTAGTATACGAGATTAGCTGCGGACAAGCTGCAGGTCTGCTGGTCATGCACACACGCAAGTGATCCCATGATCCTCCAGGCTTAAACCTGGCAGAGATAATGATGAAGATGCCCCTGTACTTAGCAGGTCCTGTAGGTTTGGTCAAGATGGACATCCTACCTCTAGGTGTTTATCTTTCAGCACATTCTCATTATTCTTACGAAAAAGTTTTTTGCTGACTTAGATGAACTAATTTCTTCACATATACGGAATAACAAGCCCACCCATATTAGGAAGGCAGTACAGTACATTTCATATTCAGTTGAACAGAGCCATTAAGAACATTGATGATCTTTACAGTTTCTTTATATTTATGTTTTTGGCCTACCCATTTCCCGACATGTTTTGTTCTTTATAAATCAGACATTTTGTACCAAAGCAGTTTCCTCACTCCCCTAATTGCCCCCCCTGAGTCAGTAACAAATACCTTTTTTAACTCTGGATCCACAGAAGAACAATCGCATTCTTGATCTGGTCCACCAATCCTCAATTTATGCAAGGCTTGGCTCGCTATAGTTAAAGTTTGCATAGACTCCACTGTACCAGGGGTGAGCAATTATTTTTCATGGGGGGGCCACATGAGAAATTGATCAGGCTGCTGTGGGTCAGACACAAATGATGAAAGACTTTTATTTTTTGGTATTTCCATGATGACCTTGTGGGTCACATGAAACCATCCACGGGGCCGCATCCATCCCCTGGGCTGCATTTTACCCATTTTGCCATTTTTTCTGCATTTAAATTAGCAAAGATGTACCCCAGTATTAGTGACATCTGTAGGTGTAAACACTCACCTGCCAAGCTCATGCATAGGATGTGGTCCTGTTCTCAGCTACTAGACTACTGGACGAGAATATCTGAAGCCATTACAACTGCAGT
>JAJHUR010092315.1:0-31645 GCA_027495735.1 Lutjanus campechanus
CTGATTTGTCATTTCTTTCCCATATTTTATCCTCTTTATAACCCCCTAAATGAATTACACAGTTAACATAAATAATATAAGTGATCCACTAACAGAGGCAATATCTAGGTTAGCTTTAACACATACTCATTAATTATGAAAGTGGAAGGTACAGTTACAGAACATCATTGTCGGCTGAAGCAATCACATGGGAATCACATTTCGTGCTCATGTTTCACTTTCAGTGACTGAGGGCCTCTCACTTTCATGCCTTTAAACAATCAGTCATGTAGGCTCAGACCAAACACTCCTGAATGAAAATACACACAAAAAGAAGCAGTGTGGACTTGATTAGAGATTCAGTGTTATAATGCGCTCATGGAAAATAATGCAGCTGTTCTGTTTTTCAGCTTCATGGATTTTTCTGCTACTGACACAATCCTGCCTCGCATCAGGTAAGACCAATGGCCGTTAGAAGTTATATTGTTTTTTATAGTATGCTTAACAAATCAAGTCAACCATATTAAGTAATGCTGTCCTTCCTGACATTATTTTATGTGTGTCAGAATCACCTGAAGGGAGTGCAGACATGCCAAACATTGATCAGTGTCCAGAGGGAAAATACTTCTCCCACCAGCTCTGTTTAGAGTGCCCCTCCGGTCATTTGTAAGTCATCAACCATCTTTAAAATTACTGACCTGTATACTTGTACTATTTAACACATAGATGAGACCTTTGTTTAAAAGGAGACATTAGTTTTGCTCCTTTGAGGTATCACATGTAAGAAGAGTCCGATTGATACTGGGTTTTTCAGGTTGATGCCAAAATTAGGCAGTAAAAAAAATCTGATATTGATATACAGTGGAAACCTTGTATAGTGATTACTTTAGCGTGCCAAAGTCACGCCCCTTCGGGTGTGCCCCATGGGAACCAAATTCAGAAAAATACGAACAGTAGTCTATGGAGAGACACAAATTATTTTTTGAAGTGTGCATTGAATCACACATGATGGTTGTCAAATTAAAGGTTAATTTTACATGCCGCAGTGTGGTAGGTTTGTCGTAGTTTAGTTTAGTTTGGTGTGAAACGTCACGTTATCTTATCTTTGATGTTTTATCAGTGACTTCAGATCCATTTGTCAGCCGGGAAGAGAAAGAACGAGCAAGACCCGTTGTTTTGTGACTACATGCGGCTAATATTAGCTTTTGGAGGGAGAAAATCATGACGTCACATATGCGATCACCTCAACCACTTGTGTGGATCAGAAAGCTTGGTACAGAAACATTCAGATGCTGTTTAAATAATTATCTTCTAGTAATCATATAGTCCACTTGCAGTGTTTATTAAGGGTCTTTTCATACATGACAACATATGGAAAAAAAATTAAAACGTCAATAATTTTTTTTTTTTTTAAAGTCATAGTAACCTGGCTGAATACCCGAGGCTGGTGGTGTGTGCACACTGACATCACGACAGGGAAGAAAAAAGTAATTTTCCCTCAGTGGAAAACATAGTCTCCTTAAAACTTCAAAAACAAGTCAACGAGACGCAGCAGTGAAACTTACCTCGTTTAATCAAACAAGAAGAAACAGTCGTGATGGAGACAGAAAAGTCATGTAATACCCCTTTGAATTATAAATATACAAATGTCAATTAGATAGTAATCTGCATGAGAAATAAATAAAAAGAAAACAAGTAGGTTATCATAATTATCTGCTCATAGTGATCATTTTGACCCAGCCAGACAGGATCACTAGAGATTTCCACTGTATCAGCAAATAGTCTGCCTACAGAAAATATTATACAGAATATAAAATATATCCATAAACACACATTATTTTTCAATAATCTCTCAAATTAGGTTATCAAATACTTGTGACATAGCTATTTAATAGAAGCAGGATATTTTACAGTTTAACAATAAACTTGATTGTACAGAATTATATCAGCACACTGAAACAGCAAACCTTTACCTTTATTTTGAATAATTGCACATCGCTAAAAATTTATAAAGTAAATGAACTACTTATAAACTAGGTATAGACAGTAAACTTGAATTAAGAAAAAAGGAACAAAATTACATAAAATACTGTCTATAAAGGTTAAAAAGTAGTCTGTATAAAAAAAGGTTTTTGTATCGACACATATTCAACAACATATATGCCGATATAGACTGATATAGCTGTGGAAGGCTAATACTGGCCAATATATTGGCCGGGCTCTAGAAAAAATTTGGCAGTTTTAAAAGATGAAATGTGTTCACTCTCTACAAGAATACATTTATTCACTGTAATTTAGATAATAAATAAATATAATTTTGTTACATAGTTGTCCTGGAAACGTATCTGCACCTCATAGATGTCCAGCAGGAACATTCAACCTCCACACGGGGAAAAGCTCCATCAGTGACTGTAAGGTAAGAGACAGCTGTGGGTAAAAAACAATCAAACTTTCAAACAAATGCTTCTCTGTCTTTGAAAGACAAACACATTGCATATTTCACTTGTTATATTTTCAAGTGAAATATGCAACAATGAATCAGAGTCATGTTCTTTTTTCACAACAAACATTTTGTCATGTTAGGAAAAGCACAGGTGGAACTATATTAACAAGCACTCAGCTCCAACAATTACTACAGTGCAGTGCAGCAATTAATGATTAGTTGCACCTGTGTTTGACAAGTCAAAGTGTCTGCTGTGAAGAGGGTCTATTCAACTGTGCTTGATGCTGTTCATGTTTTCATGTAGTGCTGCAATAAATGAAAAAAAATTGTTCCCGACTGAGCAAATTCATGTGTGGGGCCTTCCTGTGAATTTTCTCAGTATAGTTGGAACAACAACTTGGATATTTTGTTAAAATTTGGGTACACGGCTTGCCAAGTTGTTGTCTGCTGATACATACAGAATCACAGAAACATGGTGGATGAGAGTAAATGTTTGGTTGATAACTTGTTATTATTTTATTATTGCATTATTATGTATTATGTATTATGTATATGTTATGTTTTCAGGTTGCAACCATTAGTTACTGTCCATGTAGAGTGACCTAGATTAGTTAGGAAAGGTATTTATTACCATTCGCCCCAATAACAAGTTGGGTAAAGAAATATTTTAGCAGTTTTAGACAGACATTAAGACAACAACACCATCTCTAGCTACCTTTTGTAGTGTCCACATTGATTTCAGGGTTGGGAGGGGTACTTTAAAATGGTACTCTGTTACAATTACCTATTACCTATTTAAAAAAAATAAATATCACAATATTAAAGTAATGTAACCTGATTACTTTCTGTTACTTTCGATTTCCTCTAACATTAGCTTTATGTCTGTGTGGCTAATGTTAGCAGTTGGTCTATGTAGCTAAAGTTAACCGTGGACTGTGTAGTTAAAGTTAGCAGTTGCTCTGTGTAGCTAATGTCAGTGGTGAAGTGTTGTAATGTGCAGACACTGTACATCATTCTTTATTTTAAAGGATTACATCTTATTTTGTTGTAACTGCACCTGAATACAGTTACCTTTTTTGTATCTTAATTATGTAATTCCTTTACATGTAATCTGTTACTTCCCATGCCTGATTGTTTCCATGTTATGACTTAAAAACACACACCAAAGTCGAAAGGATGACTCCCCAAGTAGGGAAGTGGGACCATCCAAGGAGCATGTGAATGCAGCACGTGTAACAGGTCGTATTGTTGTCATTGCACTGTCTTTACTCATTTCTGTATGTTGTAGCCTTGCTTTCCAGGTCTGGTCAGTTCAGAGGACCGAGTGGACTGTAGGCTGTGTCCTGCAGGTGTCTCATGTGATCCAGCCAACAGGACCCTCTCTTTATGCCCACCAGGACAACATTCTCCTGAGGGGGTCCTACAGTGTCTCACCTGCCCTGTTGATTCAGTCTGCACCTCTGGGTTTCCTGTCAAGGTAACTGTTACAACAATGACAAAATCTTTCCTCCAAAAATATGCTGCATCTGTCATTATAAATGGTTGGCAACATGTTCCTAAAAATTTGAGTTAATGTAACTCGTATACTTTTTCTCTTTCCTCATTTATTTATCTCTTATACTGTATGTGCCTTTCAGTGTGGGCCTGGCAAGGAGCCCAACGTAGATCACACTGTGTGTACTGACTGTCTCCCAGGCTTCTACTCCACTGTGTGTACTATCCAGTGTGTGCAGTGTCCAGCAGGTAGTGCAGTAATAAAACACCATTAACACCTCAACACTGTGTTTGATATGCAAGTAGATTTAAAATGAATCTGTTAATTTGTGATTTGCGTCCTCTGCCTGTTGTAGGAAGTTACTGTCCGGAGAGTGGGATGTCACAGTCACTCTCGTGTCCTACTGGTTGGTCTTCCACACCTGGACAGACATCCTGCCGTAGCTGTAATGATACGTCTTTGCTGTGTGGGGGAGCTGTGGCCCCCCGCTGGAGCCAGCAGGTCCACAGGTCCAGTCAAACAGTTCCCTGTCGAGCAGGAACATACAAAGACATGAGGGAGGCGTCAACATGTGTGATCTGTCCAGCAGGTTAGTGTTTATCCCTGCACACTGCCAGTTATATTACGGTTTCTTTTCCTCCTGGAAGAAGTCTATTATATATCTTTACACACATTTGTTCACCCCAGGTCATTACTGTGTGGGAGGTGTTGCTGTTTCCTGTCCTGCAGGGACTTATGGTCCAAAAGAAGGTCTGCGGTCCCTGAGAGACTGCACAATCTGTCCTGCAGGTATATTGCAGTATTGATAGTGGTAAACCTTTTCTATTATTATACTCAGAGGCTAGGTTGTACTAATAAAGATTCATTTTTAAACTAGATTAAATAATTATTTAATCTAAATGTAATGTCGATTAAACATAAACATCTCAGTTTAGTTTTTGGATAAAGTTGGATTAAATTTAATTCTGTTGCACCTAAACTTTAAACTTAAATAAATGGGATCTAGTATTAACTTGAACTTTACACTTGATGATTTTTTTTGTTGTTGAGGATATTTATTTTAATCTGGGTGAGCAAGTATCTCCATATTATATGAAACTCTATTTAATTTTAATTTATTTTAATTTTTCAATAAACTAGTTTCTCAAGCCAAGTTGGCCAAATTTAATGAACTAATTGTTTATCATGTGTTTGCTATATATGATATCCTTTAAAAAAACATTGTACAAAAAAAAAAACATTGTATAAGGAACTTATCTATAAATACTTTTCTCTAGGGTTTTACTGTCTGGAAGGCAGCGCACAGAGACCCACCTCCCAGTTCATGTGCCCACAAGGCTATTACTGTGAAGAGGGCACTGCCACCCCTCATGGGTCACCTTGCCCTGCTGGTACAGCGGGGGAACAACTGGGTCAGACAAGTAGGGCAGCTTGTAAGAGATGTAGAGAAGGACGCTTCTGTCCTGCAGGTAAGTCTTAGCACTGATACAATGACTTCAATGGAGAAACAAATGCATTAATGTGTCACAGTAAGTGAGTACAGCCATACTTGAAGAAAGAACATGAAGTGAAGATGGATTTTAGAGGTGAAATGTTATTACAGGATGCACTGCGCCAACTGCTCCATTTTCTATCTGTGTATGTGCGCGTGCATGCGACAGGCTCATCTGGGCCTGGCTTGCCCTGTGCTCGGGGGAGATACTGTCCTGCTGGCTTGGAAGAAGTGTTATGTCCTCGAGGCACATTCACCCCTCATCAAGGGGCAATAAGTGAGTTTATATGCTGTATTATTACTGTTCTATACTCACCAAGTCATAGTTATAGTTCATATTCACAGTCATTGATTTTTTTCCCCTGCATACTAGCTATGAGGCTTCAGCTTGACATTTATTTTAAAGTGAAATTGTTATTTGGGAACAGCCCCACAGTCCTTCTGCAGCTTAGCTTTAACTACTGTGGTGCTTTAGCGGGCTTATCTCTATGGCAAAACTCAGTGGTTATATAAGAATATAGGTGTTGTTTCGTTCCCACGAAGAACCAGAATATAAGGATGAGGAATTGCAACAGATGGATGCCAGGAGGGCAAGGAGAGATTTGTAGCAATAAAAAAAAACAACTGTCGATAGCAAGCTGGAGCTCTGAGTCCGGTATAGACAAAATAAAGGGTGACTGTTCAGGGAATAAACAAATAAAAAGCTTGCACATTGCAGGGCTCCATTGTCCACTTTTTTTATTGTGTCAAGGGAAATCTAACTGTGTGCCACAAGAGCAGGGGCCACAAAACAGGTGTAGATTGCAAAAACTACGATTGATACCTTAAAGGGATAGTTTGGATTATTTGAACTGGGGTTGCATGAGGTACTCCTCCATAGTCAGTGTAGGTGCCAGTTTGGAGGAACAGCACGAGTACCAGTGTAGAAAGCTATACTATTTTAGCCACATAAAAAAAGGCTCACCTAAAAAAATCATTATTAGTTTAAGTGTACACTATATTTAGAGTAATTTCATCACTTTACTTTGCCATCAGACAGCCTTTTCTGACAGGAAACCACTGTTATATAAACAAAATACCACTCTCTCCAAACCAGAGTTGCTGATCTATCACTGCCTCAGTCTATTAGTTAGTTTGTGTTATTATTTGACCTTGGTGTTTGTTCAGATTCACCAAAGTCACATAATCACACAAACAAACCAACCAATTCAGGCTGCAGTAGACCAGCAACTCCTGTGTTCTGTGAGGTAAAATGACAAAGCAATTAGGTGGACCTTTTTAGGGGACTAAAATGCATTTTGCTGCAGTACATTGTTTAGCTTCCTATACTGGAACTCCTGCTGCTTCCCCAGACTTGGAGCATGGTGGTTGTTATCTATTGTATGAAATACGCTGACTATGGATAAGTACAATGCCACTTTAAACAATCCAAACTATTCCTTTAAATTAAAACACAATACATCCTTATATAAAGTAGGCCCATAGTGTATTCTAAACTTACATTCATCTTGGCATGACAACGACACGTTTCTGACTGTTTCTTCCAGGTGTGAAGGACTGTCTCAAATGCCCAGCTGGCTTTTACTGTCCTGAGGGGACAAGTGACCCTGTCCCCTGTCCACCAGGCTCCTTTAACCCATTGGAGGGTCAGGATGAGTTGGCTGATTGCAGGGAGTGCTACGCAGGGAAGGCCTGCACACAGGTCGCTCTGAGAGCCCCTGATGTGGACTGCATGCAAGGGTGAGTAACCTCCTTAGATCTGCTTCAGAAGCATTTTTCTGTTAACTTGTGCCTTTGATACTGAGACTTCACATTCTGTAAGAAAAATCTGATTTTTGTGGTATTGGCTCAGGTATTGTTACTCAATAATTTTGATCAATTTGCCTGAATTGTGACAGGTTTGTGTGTCCTCCTGGTTCCTCCAAACCCAACGCTCCAACCAATGCCTGCCCGCCAGGGACACTGAGCAATCGCACAGACCTCACTGACCGCTCGCAGTGTCAGCAGTGCCCAGCACGATATGCATGTCTTCGAGGTGCCAGTTATCTTTCATACATACTCTATCGTATACATATTCAGTTGGCCTACAAAAGGTACTGTTTGATATTTCATAGTATCAGATGAAATTAATTTAGTTTCTTATGCCAAATAGAGCTGGGTGATATATCAATATAGTATACATTTTGGTATAACTTCAGTGTGTGTTTTCCTTGACGTAAAGGCTGCATTATGATTATATTGTACACATTTTTGTGCTTACTTGACGGCTCTAGAGAAATAGAATTAACAATGAACACTTCTACCAATTTGATCACTATCAGTTTTCTTGTATGTAAACATGTGATAAAAGCTATAATAGTAATAGGGCTTCATGGTTCTTACTAATATAAAAACAATTCTTATCTTCCTCAATAAACTTTTTATTGCACTCTTAGACACTCAAGTAAAAAACATATCTGAGACACTTGCTGTCAGGACAGGTTTTTATCAACATGCTGGACTTAAACTTAAAAGTCTCTTGTAACAAAAAAATACCTCAAGTCTCTTTTCCTTATTTGTGTTATTGAGGTTTGGGTGCTCTTGCTGATGGTGGATTTTAGTTCTATAGGAGCGAGTGAATAATCATCATTTAGAAATTAGATCACATAGATGTTTAAATTGAGATCCCCCTTTTTTGTTGTTGTTGTTGTTTTTGTTTTTGTTTCTTACAATTAATCATGCAGCCCTTAATAATGATCCCCAAATTATTGTCAAATTATTACCACTGATGCATTTGCTTAAATATATAGTGATATTCAATTGCGCCAGCATCACCTAGACCTATTTTATATAAATAAAATCTGTAGTTTACAGCTTGTTTTCCCACCTTGATGCCTATATTATTTCTGCTTTATCAGGAACAGGTGGTATCCAGAGACCACCACTCTCCTGCTTTGCAGGACATTATTGTCCACCTGGAACTATGTTCCCCACCCAGTACAAGTGTCCTGTGGGGACATGGAGTGGTCACAGTGGATTGGAAACTGAGAGGGAGTGTCAGCCGTGCCCACAGGGCTGGTACTGTTTGGCTGGGTCTGGAACTCCGACAGGTCGATGTAGCTCTGGACACTACTGTCCTGAAGGTACACATGAGTGTGACGTAAGTGGTGATACATGTACTACAGGGTTTCCACAGGCTTCCTTAAATAATCTGAATTTTAGGCCTTAAAATGATTTAAATAGGATTTGACATGTCTTAAATATTGATTGAACTATGAAGTTAATGTTACTTTTTTAAAGTTGCATGAACTCTACACTTGCCTCTCACAAAAAAACTTATAGACTTAATATGTTAAAATTGTTTCCGTCAACAGTACTTTCATCTAATATGGTTAAGTGCAATTTCAGCTCACTAATTTGAAGCTTTCTACAAGAAAATGCTTAAATTAGAAACTTTGGGTATTAAGGAGTTGCATTAGGGTTGCATGGCAATAGATCTGATACTGCATTCATTATTGTCCTTGAGAGGTCTTAAAAAGTCTTTAACTTATTAAAACCTGCAGAAACCCTGTATGATCTAAATGTAAAGACATTAAGTTTGTTTGCTGCTGTACATGTTAAAAAATGTATGACACAAAAGGATTTCTTTTGTTTTTGACTTTTTACAGTCAAAGAAACACACACACACAAGACAGACATAGACATAAAGCACCCAGTACCATTACACCAAGCAACAAAGAGAAAGAACCGACATGTGCAGAACTATCAAGAACAGTCCAAAAAATCCCAGTCAACAGCAATACTGGCAAGATGGGAGACTGGTCCTTCCACCAGAAGAGTCGAGGGTATGAAAGAAAAAAAACAAACAAATCAAAACCAAAAAAACACATATGTGTGGGGGGACTGCCAGACTATCAGTCAGTATGCAGGATAAGGTAGGCTTTGCACAGAATAAAGATACCACATAACAGCAGAGCTCATCAGTTGTACAGTTAGGGCTGCCAAAAACAGCTTCTACACATTCTGGAAATAGTTTTGTGAATTCCATTTGCTAAAACAAATCTGTTCCATCTTAACACAGAAAATTATCTTTAAAGTAATTAACAATTTGCTTTGTAGACCGTCAAGACTAAATAAAGCTTTTTCCGTCCAGCCTTGAGCCATCTGGCCTTTCCGTGTGAAATTGATTTCATAAAATAAGATATTTTCTCTCCCAGAGCTGTAATCGTGAGTCACTCATGTGTATATAACAATTTCGATGTTGCATCACCAGGGACTGCATATGGCACCCAGTTTCCTTGCCCTGCGGGTACCTACAGCATCCAAATGGGCAACAGACACAGAGAAGACTGCCTGATTTGTCCTGAAGGCTCATTCTGTCAACAGGGCACCTCCAAACCTTCACCCTGCCTGCCGTAAGCAGTAATTGTGTGTTGAATGTCAGAGAAAAGATAAGGACGACGATGATGTGGAAAGAATTTGTCATATGCTGTAAAATGAAGGATAAAGCGGGTGTAATAAGTATGATTTAGTATCTGTCCTGTCTTCTTCCAGCTCCACATTTCGCCGTCTGAAAGGAGGTCGAAGGCTCGAGGACTGCTCTGCTTGCCCTGCTGGCTATTTTTGTCCCCACTCAGCCACTGTCAACCCCAGAGTGTGTGGAGCTGGCAGCTACTCTGTAAGGCCCCATCTATAACACAGTCCGCTGTGACTGGTCAACTGACTGAACCAGTGGAAACCAGAGCTGGTGCATTAGTCTCGTCCTTCCATAAGCCGTTCTGATTGTCCTATTTTTAGATTAGCATTTTCCACCCACAATGATACCGTCTTAACATTACTCATCATGTATGTACATCTGTAAATGTCAGCGAAACGAGTAGTTAAAGTCCAATTTTATTATAGTGCATCTTTTTGCTCACAATATCGAAGCAATGTCAGTGTTTTTCCAGCATCTTCCAAGTTCGATCCACCTCTCCCTCGAGTTTTGAGTCTGCATTTTGCTCCCTCCCTCCCCCATACCGGTTGATATCTTTAACTTCAACATCTCTGAATCTTCCTTCACGTTCTCTGGTGTGTAGGACGAAGGATCTTTGGAGTGTTCTCCATGCCTGCAGGGTCACTACTGCAGTAATGAGACCACCAGTGAGGAAGCCATGTTGAGCGTCATGGTTTGCCCCCCAGGCTTTCTCTGCTCCCAGGGTTTGGCCAGAGACCCCCAGCGCTCGGCCATCCTCTGCCCTCGAGGCTTCTACTGCCCCGGAGGGGGCATTGTGAGTCAGAGAGCGATACATACTGTACAGAAAAGGATATGGTCTGCTTTTGCACTTTCAGTCCATTAAACTACCTGTAAATGTGATCTCCCTTGTAGGATCCCAACCCCATTCCTTGCCCCAATGGCACCTATAGTGAATCTCCTGGTCTACGTGATGTCAGCGAGTGTGTCCAGTGTCCTGAGGGGAAGTACTGCTACACCCAGCAGCCTCAGGAGCAGCCAATTACCAGCCCTGTAAGATTCACAATAAATGAGATATACATATTTTAGTAGAAAAGTAAATAGACAAAAGACAAAAGAACAGGTAGAAAAGAAAAGTGAGTGATAAGTAGGAATATAAAAAAATGAAATAGAAAAGAATTAACATATAAAATATGCATTAAAAGTGAACTATACACTTTATCCATGTAAAGCTTGACACATCAAATAATTGCCAGAGAATTTATTGGGCTTTATGACAAAATTAAAAAACAAAACAAAAAGCAAAACTATATATTACATATATGATGGTTTTTTAAAATCATATTTGATACACTGGGCATTTATGAAATTCCAATGTTTTTTATTATAGAAACCAGAACAAATATTGTTTATTGCTTTTGGAAGATTTGGCACATTTCAGTTGGTTTAGTTCTCTGTTTTTCAGACAGGAACGTTTTTAAAAAACATTTTTTTTAATCTGAATTGGCCAATATAACATACAGATTATGATAGCCAAGGAACTGTTTTAGTGCAAATCAATTCTAAATAAATTATAAAGACAATTATTAGCAAGTTCTCACTTGCTAATAATTGTTTGCAACATCCAAGTGATTATCATGAGAGCAGCTTGATATATATAAAAACACATAAATATTACAATTCTGACTCTCAATTCATTTTAAGATGACATTTTAATCTGTAGTTAGTTTATTTAACCATGTATTTGTGATTGTGGAAGGCATTATACATACTGCATAATAAAACTGAATAATGACTGAGGGATTCACAGAGTTATAGGGATATACACTCTTCACTTATACAGATATATGGATAATTGGACAGGATAGTTCCACAGTGCGTTGCAATACACACATGGTGTGTAGCATTAAACTAATGATAAAAATATGAATAATATTGCCTTGTAAAATGGATAATTGCAGAGAGATATAGGGGTTTAGTTGCACAGAATACAGCAGCAGCAGCAGCAGCAATTCACAGGAGGATTCCACAGTATGAATAGATATAATTGCACAGGATTTTTGCACAGTGTAAATTTAAATGTACAGTACAAAAATAAATTACACATTTATAATTATCATGGGTTATGTAATATTTCAGACAGGAGTGTGTCCTTCTGGGCACTATTGCCCCTCAGGGACTGGCTACCCCTACACCTACCCATGTCAGGCTGGTCAATACAGGAACAACACACTTGGTCACAGTGGAGAGACGTGTGTGTTGTGTCCATCCAGGCATTATTGTGACAGACCGGGAACTCTCCTGCCTTTAGTCTGCCCCCAGGTAGGAATGTCCAGCATTTTTGATAAACTGTGATGTTGTAAGGATGAGACAGAGTATGTCATGTCTTTAAGTGTGCATGTGAAATCTCTTTCTCTCTGCCTTTCATCCTATTAATAGGGATTTTACTGTCCAGAAGGCACTTCTTCTCCCGCACCGTGTCCTGAAGGGACCTACAGTTCACGCTCAGCTCTCAGTGATGGGTCTGAGTGCTCCCCTTGTGGCGGAGGCCAGTATTGCAGTGGCGTGGGACTCACAGAGCCCTCTGGAAGCTGCAAAGAGCGCTTCTACTGTCGAGAAGGAGCCAAGTCTGCAGTATGAACATGCTATTTTGATAATTTCTTAAATAGAGGTTGCTAGTCAGGATTTTTTTTAGTGTTTTCTTTATATGTTGTTGGTTGCTAGTCCTCCTGGGATCCACAAGTAAATTCAGTGAAATTAATAATATCATTTTATGTAAATGCCTTGTTTTCTATTTTTTTTGTATATTATGTACATCCTCAAAAAAACAATGATACATCATTCATGTATTTTTGCATTTTCTCCCCCTCAAGCATTCCCCCATCCAGTAAATTCCCCTAAGCACAGAACAAATCACACTGTCTCAAATGTCAAATAGCACTTTACAGTATTAATATCTCATGGAGCATACATAAAATATATAAATAAAATGCAGTGGACTTCAGAAAGAAAAAACATAAACAAGTGATGGGTTGAGAAAGGAGCCCCAGATAACCAGAAAGAGCTCTGAATCAATAGAGAGAGTCAAAGCCCTATATGAAAAAAAAAATATTATAATTTAATAAATACATTTTCTCCAATTTTAGAAAGAACACCAGATCGCTCAGCCACAGAGAAGAATTTGGGGCTGAAGTGACTTCCAATCCAATATGATTCTCCTACATGCCAAAAGAGTTGAGAAAGCAATTAAATATACAGTATATAATTATCTTCAGCCTGAACACCAAAGATCCAGATCCAGGTTTTGGGTCAAAGATTTAGATCGAGGGACTCTGATAAGAATTTGAATGGTATATTCCAGTCATGTATCAGTTGTAAGCAGAGCCAAAACATGTGAGTAAGATTTCCTGAGGATCGGCAGCCATCCACAGCATTTGAGTGTGCTTATGAACGCTTGGAGTTGGAGTAGTGCAGGTGGTGCAGTAACTTGAATTGTAATCAATTTAACCATGCACACAGTGAACTTTTATTAACCCTATTTAGGGCCTGGTTTCAAAGTGAGTCTTTTTCCAAATTCTTTTTAATTTTGACAATGTTAGTGAGAGTAATTGAGCTGATAATAGGATAGATTTGGGATATAATGGATTGAATTTGAGAAATTAATGTGTTCAGGATTGCATCATTTACTTAGTCTAGTGGTGAATCAGGAACATTGGGATTTTTTGATTTAGCCAAGTGTCGTACCTGGAAAGAGCAGAACAGGTGGAATTGAGTGACTCTCAAACATAACCCTGGAACCCCAGCAATGTATGACTGACCAACGTTGGAAATGCCATTGAAGATTAGAGGAATTTCTTTGTCATTTTGATTTCCTGATTGTCTGTGCAGTGATATCCTGAAACATTATATTATGTTTCACATTCTGTCACTTTAGGAATGAAATTACTTCACTTCAGTACATTTAGGCTTCTCTTTACATGTGTGCACTGTGACTGTGTCCAGACGCCTGCAGATGGTCCGACAGGAGGTTTGTGTCCTGCAGGAAGTTACTGTCCTCTAGCTTCGTCCTCTCCCTTCCCCTGCCCCACCGGCACCTTCGGCAACAGCACTGGCCTCAGCAGACCTGAGGAGTGTGTCAGCTGTCCACCAGGGTAATACCACTCACAGTCACTAATGAACATGTTCACTCAGATATCAGCCTGTTTATTTAAGAAGATCATGTAAAATAGAAATTATATTTTCTCTCTCTGTCAGTTTCTATTGTTTAGGTTCCAATAACACCTCACCCTCAGGCCCTTGCTCTCCTGGTTTCTACTGCACTGGTGGCTCAGCTTCCCCTCTTCAGAATGAAGTGCAGGAAGGTTATTATACCTTGGAGGGAGCAGCCAGAGCACAACCATGTCCTCTGGGCACTTTTCAGCCGGTAGGAAATAATCCTGACAGAATACAAAGTGTTGTTCCATTGAAAGTGTTCTGGTGAAATTAAATAATTAGATAAAACCATTCTCAAGGTTATTCCCTTGTCTATACTCTGAATCCTCACAGCGTCGAGGTGCACAGTCATGTGTGGAGTGTCAGGGAGGCAGACTGTGTAACCAGACAGGCCTGTCCCAGTCAACACCGTGTCCCACAGGACACTACTGTCCTCCAGGGTCCTCTGTTGCTCGACCCTGTCCTCCAGTCAGTATCTGTGCATTAGTGTGTGTAGTGTAATGTTAGGAATGTCAATACAGCTGCTTGTCCTTGTTCTTCAGTCTTCTTCTTCTTCTGTTAGCTGTATCTCTTACTTTTGTAAGTATATTTACCCTCTTTCAAATTCACATAATAATTGTTTTAAAATAATAATCTGATTATTCAGGGCTCTTACTCTGGCCAGCTTGGTGGCGATGCTGTGCAGCACTGTCGGCCATGCGAAGCTGGTTGGTTCTGCAGCAGAGCTGGCCTCTCTAAACCTCAGGGCCTCTGTGACCCGGGACACTACTGCACCTCTGGAGCCTCCACTGCCTCTCCAGTAAGACGTCATGAATAACGACTTTGATAACCCGGCTTCCAGCAACTTATCTAAATTCGTGTTTTAGTAAAAACTAAGTAGTATACAAAGTGTGAGTTGAATTTGAGGAGAGTATAACAAAAAATAGTTACTCTCATGACAAAATCTTTATATAAAGTCTTGATACAACCTTTAACTCACACAACACACCCACACACACAAGTGCAATCCAACTTTCTATGTAATAATCTACAATAACTGTTAGGTCTTTGAAAGGATGTGCTTTCCCAGTGATGTGTTTGTGATAAAATGGTAACACACATTCAATTTCACCACTTTTTTCCTCGACATGTCAACCAACAAATTTCTGTCTAAACTCCATGATTATATTTAATATGCAGTGATGTTGCGAGAAGTCAGGTTCTAATGCCTTTTCATATGTACCATGTTGATTTCTGAATGACAATGATGTTATAAAGTTTGACATTTTGCTGCTATGTTGATGATTTTTCCTCATAACTTAGGACTGCCTCACTTTGTTCAAGTGAGTCCTGTATTTTGTTAGCATATCATAGTAATGATGCTAATGAGGTGGAAATATGCTGTTTTTTTAAGTTGAATATGCTCTATGCTCTCTAAGATAAAGCTGTGCGGTTGATTTGATGGCAGCTATTAATTTCCCACACAGTTTGACTGCTAAAGCATTTTCTGTCATTGGATATGAATATGTATTTAGAGGCATGTTTAGTTCAAGTTTGCATTGCTTAAATAAATAATTATTTTTTCTAAGAGTGTTTTTTGGATAAGCTGCTGGTACAGTAGTGCGTGGGAAATGAATGACAGCTGCCAACTCAAACTGCCCACAGATTTAACTTTTAAACTCCCAACTATAACTGAACACCAAAATGATCAAACTTTTCCATATTCTGATGATTAACGTGACAGCATTCCCACAGGTGGCTGTGGCCTCTGGCGGTGTATGTCCTGCAGGCTACATCTGTCCACGAGGGACCAGGTACCCCCAGCAGCACCCCTGCCCTGTAGGAACCTGGAGCAGCATTGTGGGAGCCCAAAACCTGTCCTCATGCTGGCCCTGCCCTCCAGGACTCTACTGCAACAGCACTGGACTCAGACAGCCCTCAGGAAAATGTGATGCAGGTATGAGAATTAATTATCTTCTGCAATGTTATCTTATGCCCTTTTTACTGTAACATCTTCTTATCTTATATATTTTTATCTTGTTTTATATCTTTAATACCTTCTTTTCTTTTATCTTATATGTTTTTATGTTATCTTATATGTATTTAGGGCTGACTGATACTGTTTTTTGGGGGGCCCAATGGTGATACTGATATTAGGGAGCAAAGAATTCTGATAATGACATATCAGCCAATATTCTTTATATGGAATATAATATACATAATATAGAATATATACATGAACACGCATTTTTTGCCATGATCCCTCAAAGGTGAGGGACACACTTGTGAGAAAGAAGTAGATACATATATATATATATATATATATATATATTTTACAGTTCAACAAAAATTATTACATTATTAATAAACATTATTGCCCAAAATTATATCAGGGCACTGAAATGATAAACTTACTTAACTGTTTTTTTAAATAATTATAAATAACTATGAATAGAGCAAAAATATATGTATATATTAAACCTCCACCAAGAAAAATTATCAAATGATGTGTGGCCTAGAAAGGCAACAAACTAAAACAATCTTCATTATGTTCTATTAAGAAATAAGTTTTCGTATAAAACAACATGCATGCAGATACCGATATATAGATGATATAGCTGTGATAGGCCAATATTGGGCCAATAGTATTGGTGTACCAAATCGGTTGAACTCAAATGTTTTTATTTTATCTTGTATGTTTTTGTCATATATGATCTTTGCCTATTGCTTTTTATTTTGAAGCACATTGAGTGTACACCAGTCATAAGAAATGTACCACAAATTAATAAATACACTTGACTGGACTAAAATGGGGTAAAAGCTGTTTGATGTTTTATAACATTGTTTCCTGTTTTCAAAGTGACACATTTGCGGTAAATACAGAACTCAATGCAGAATAACATCTGGAAATGCAAAACAACACTTTTATTCATATGATTGAGATTAAATGCTTTTTTATATATATATATTTGTCGGTCTGACATTTCCAAAATATTATTTTATAGGTAGGTGAAGATATTTTTCTTAGTTGATGTCCATAAATTATGTGGTTATATCTGTGAATTTTTACTCAAAACACACAAAAGCAGTGAAAACAGAGAAAATGTGATCAAGACAGCATCATCACCTCTGTGTTTCAAGTCAGTAAACTTTGTATCTGCTGATTTATAGGGTATTACTGTTCAGGAGGGGCCGTGTCTTCAGTGCCCTCAGACGGTGTGACAGGGGACATTTGTCCACTTGGACACTACTGTCCCATGGGTTCATCTTCTCCTGTAGTCTGCCCTGATGGGACGTACTCAAACAATACAGGTTGAGGCAGTTGCATAACATATCAAGTATCATAATGAAACCCAAAATGCAGGCGTTACTTAACTATTTTATTCTTTCTTTTTTGGATTAAGGGGCAGAAGCATGTGATGACTGCCCCTCAGGGACATACTGTCTGTCAGGAGAAGGTGTCCAACTCTGTCCAGCAGGACACTACTGTCTTGGTGGTGGCGTTGAGGGTATTCTGCCATGCCCTCCAGGCACATACAGCCCTCAGTTTGGCCTTAGCCAAGTGGAGCAGTGCCTCATTTGTCCAGCAGGTGAGAGTATTGTCATGTGGTTGTCCTCATGGCTCTGCAAGACGCTGCAAAATATTTTCATTAAATGTTTAGTGAGCCGAATCAGACTTTAAAGTAGGAAGTAATTTATTTGCTAAATGTGATGGAACTAATTGTTTTGAATAAAAAGCAACAATAGAGGTTTATCACATTTATTTATCTAGTGGAGGAATATTATTTTAAGATGTGATGTGATTTACAGTATAATACACATTTAATGAAGTTCATGCCTCATTCTTACTGCTGTGTCTACCATGCATTATGAGCACAATTAGGAGAAAGTTACTTCTTAGATTTAAAGCAAAATGGTTAAAAGATATTTCATTAAAACCAAAATTATGAACATTTATTCAAATCAAGAACAATTATGGCATTGAAACGTACGTTACAGCCAACTGATCAAGGAGTCAAAGGTCAAGAGGGGACAAGAATCCTTGAAATAGGCAGATTTAAAACCACCGAGGTGTCCATAACAGTTGTTAAAAAGGAGAAGTTGAGAATGAATTTCTTTTCCTCTGTTCAAAATCCAGAAATGATGGTGACAGCAGAATGGTTGTTTAATTGTAATGCTTATAAATTGGCTACCTTTGTTTCTAAAACTTGGAAAAACGTCAGGATGGTTTATTTTTTACTATTATTTGTAATTTATGTTGCTTCACTGGTTCCTGGTCTCTCTTTTTTTTTTTAAAGAGAAAAAAAATAATTTTGGGCATGACACAATAATCAAATCAAATCAATCAATGAGTCTTCACGCTGTTCCAACAGGGTTCTACTGTGAGGACTGGGGTCTGTTTGAACCTACTGGGCCCTGTCAAGCTGGTTACTACTGCATAGCAGGTATGCAACATGTATGAGGGCAATAATGCCATTTATCATTGGCCAGTGTGCTGCAAAACTGAATTGGATGACTGAAATTATCCTAAATGTGCAACTTCTCAAGGTGTGAACTTTCAGAACCCAGATGGTAACTTCAGCACAGGAGTGGGAGGAACATGTCCAGAAGGGAGGTACTGTCCTGAGGGCACTAGTCTCCCTCTGTCCTGTCCACCCGGAACCTACTCTAACAGGTTGGTGGACCCAAATATTACACATGCATACTTCTGAGTAGTTAACCCAGGGCTGCTCATCTTCAGTAGCGAATGGGCCAGATAGGAAAATAACTCGGGGTTCGTGGGCCACACAGAATACTTTGTCAATTAGTCCTTTGAGCCCTCAGGAAAACTGACAGAAAACAAGCCATGATTTGACTTGTGGTGCTTCTTCACATTCCTTCGTCACAGCAGTGGATCAGTTGCAAAATAAACACAACAGTCTCTTACTGTACATGTTGCAGCTAGCAGAGTAAATCAATACTTGCCTTGGAGTTTCTCTGTGGCTCACCAGCCCAGAGTGAAACGTGAGCTTTGACTGTGCAAATGGCAGGTGCAGAGTGAATGAAATCCTGCTGCAGCCGGTCACAGCACATAGGTGCTTAAAAAAATGCCAATCTAATCAATACCATACTGGTTCAGAATTTCAAAATTGGGTTGCTAGTTGAACAGGTCTGGATCACCCATTTTGTTTCACCATGTAACTGTATGTTTGTGTGTGCGTGTTTTGTGTAACATGTGTATGGTTGTAGTCTTCATTTGACAGACATCTTTGGATGTAGTCCATGTCCAGCGGGTCACTTCTGTGGCACTGCAGGTCTCACTCGTCCATCTGGACTGTGTCAGGCAGGATTTTACTGTCCAGGGGGAGACACAACAGCCACAGGTAGAGCAGCAAAATATTGATTTTTTTTTAATTTTCATGAGAAGTTGATTTCATTTGTGCTTGTGGGAAAGTGGTTTATGCCATTAGTCCATCTTTCATCCTCAAATACCAACACAATGATTTAGCAGTTAATTAATGGCTGATAAATAATGAATGATATTCATACATGAAATGAAATAGTGGAGAACAGAGCTAATATATAATGTGTGGAGAGAAATCTTATGAATAAGCATTAGATGGAAGAGAAACAGATGCTGATAAATGCAGGGAATCTGAATGTGTGAGGGTGTTTTGTTAAATGAATGATTACTGAATTAATCAGGGTTTATCACAGGATTCATCACATTAAGGGCTTAGCAGTCATAATCTCAGTAATTTGCCAGATCTAATTGGTTTTTCCCCTTCAGGCTCAGAAGGAGGTCTTTGCCCACCAGCTCATTACTGCCCTGAGGGTAGCGCAAACCCAGTGCCCTGTCCAGCTGGGTCCTACACCAACCTCACAGGCCAGTCAGTGTGTTCCCGCTGTCCTGCTGGCTACTACTGTTCAGAAAAGACTGAAAACTTCACCAAGTTCCCCTGTCCCCCCGGATTCTACTGCCCTGATGGTAGAGTAGACTCATCCTAAACACTATCAGTCAGGGTTGTGTTTTTTCATGAATGTATCCAGCATAGCCTCTAAAGAAGCAGATAGTAAAATGATCTATTAATTAATCTGTTATTATCTATTATATAAAGTCCAAATGAAAAAGCATTTCGAGAGTATTTAGCGTCCATATCCTGACATATTTTTGAGTGAAACAGGATCGGTACGTGGGACATAAAGTTAGGATTAATATTGATTTGAATATTGAAAAGTGGACGTGTCAAGTTACCATGCTGTTGCTAGCTTGTTAACTAATAAAATCTTAGCTCTCTGCCACTAAAAGTTAATTTAATGAATGCCATGATATTGATTTAAACTGGCCCACGTAAGCACATGTCATATATTTTGTTTTGCAGGAAGAAAACGTAAATGGATTTTTGAATGTTTAAGAATACAAGGTTTATGCAAATTGATTTTTTGTCTTTTTTGGCATATATCGTTAAATTGTTGCACAATATGACCAGGAATGTGATCTAAAACAGCCATTCTCATAGCACCATCTAGTTGACTGGTTACGTTTGAATATCACCACGTCAATCACAACACAACATCACATAGAGACAAACATGTTCTGCCACTGGTAGCTAGCTAGATGGATGTTCCTTCAGATGCAATGACACAAAATGGATTGGTTTCTGAAACATGAAGTGATGTGGGAGACAGCCAGGAATGAGTATCAAGTACCAGAACTAAACCGGTAAGGGTTCCTAAATGGTCAGTACCAAAGTATCAATAAACTTATGTAAGGTATTTATGTAAACAGCTTACAGACAAAACGTTCAAAAGTGTGAGCTCACTTTACTAAATTTCATGAATATGCAGCTAAATGCAATGAATCAGGAAACAATTTAACTTATTTCTACAAAAAAGTAATAAAAAGTAACGTCTGTGTCTTTATTTTTGGCACTTACTCATGGTGAGTAGTATAAATAAGAGTATTGATAAGTATCAGTGTCACTATGTAGACTTCTTTCAAAGCGTGTGGTGAGGAAATATGACCCTACACATTAATTTTAGATTCATAGTAATTAATTGTTTTTTCTCCTTTTAATCTCATGTTGTGTTTTTTCTCATTTATTTAATTTTGTTTTCAATCAGAGGTAGGCCTTAAGTTACAACAGCTTTAGAACGCCCGATCTAAAGGGTTAAAAAGGCATTTTTCATTTCATTTCAACTTAAAAACACAGATATGGTATTTAGCGCTTGTTTGAAATCTAATCGTTTTATATGCATAGGCACAAGACATGCCACCCAGTTCCCCTGTCCTCGTGGATACTACAACCCAGAGCCCATGACTCAGAGTCTCGACAGCTGCCTGCCCTGTCCTCCAGGACACTACTGCGAGAAGGAGAGGCTGACCAAAGTGTCTGGAAAATGCAAGGCTGGTCAGTAATGGTGTCTGTGTTTAGCTTTACAAGATACAATCACAGCGATACAGCCTAGTTTCTCAGTGTCAGGACTTTGTCCTCTGTGCGAGACTATTTGTCTCGAGGGGCCAGCAAGCAGTCTGGAAGACTTGGGGGTTAGGGACAAAGAATGCACATTAAGCACGAAACATCCGACTCAACACCAGCCACATCAGTCATGACTTTACTTCTCCTCTCTTTACACTTTTACTTTTAGTATTTCAGCAACAACAACAGCTTTTAGATAATTCCCTCTATATAATTCATTTATGTTCACCTAATGAACACAACTTTCAGGCGGTTAGCAGTATGTACATACTTTTTCTTTTTCTCATCAGTGACTCATGTCTCTCACCTTGTTCTATATTTCTGTCTTCCAGCTTTATTCTTTCACTCTGTGCTGAGAAAACCATCATGTGATGGCCTAAGTGATGCTGCAGTGTGTCAGAAGCAGGAGTGTTTGTATATGACAGAAATAGACTGCAGTTAAAATATCTGCTCACCACATTCATTGTCTCCCACTTTGTCTCTTTCTGTCTTTGTTCCTCTCAGGTTGGTTCTGTGTGTCAGCAGCGTGGAACTCACAACCTTTTGACCTGGACAATTACACAAATGCCAACTGTCTCTGTCCAGCTACCTCCACAGGGGGGCGCTGTCAGGTGGGCTTTTACTGCCCCAGAGGGAGCCAAGAGCCCCTGCCTTGTCCACCTGGAACCTTCTGTAACATCTCAGGTATTAATCACATTCATACTCACGCACACTAGCCACTAGTGCACAGTCAGCGGACAGTGGTCTATGATCGTGGTTCTCCAGTAGAACAGAATAGAAAACCTTTATTGTCACCATACAGAATACAACTAAGTTTGGAGCACTACTCCTGATCAGTGCAGTAAAATAACGAGCAAACTAGAATACTAGATTAAATTAGTAATATAGAGGAAGTAAAATAATAAATAAAGACAAAGTCGTTTGCACTAGAATAAGTGTATTATTATTATATCAAGAATAGTTGCAGTAGTATGGGTGTAATTATTGCACAGAAATACATGTAATATTGCACTAATATGGATAGTACACTGGTTTTCATTCCAACCAAACACATGCATCTAATAGCACAAATAAGGTGAAATCAAACAGTTAACGTACTGCACTGTTTGTTTGTAAAGTAAAGCTACATGACATTTAGAGACGTCTAAGGCCTGTTCATGGTCAGCATCTTAACACCGAGGTCACAAAAGCTGCATTTAACTGTATGTCACTTTTACTTATCCACTATTGTAAAACATATAGAGACTTACATGGGAAGGTATGCTACAATATATTTCAAATGCACAGAAAGACACATAATATTAATTAGAAAAATATATACTACACAATATATTCCTTACACAATAACAACAATTTGTACATTTTACAATGTATTTTGTATAATATATTATACCATATTTTACACTATTACATTATATATGAAGTACATTATATACAAGTATTACATTATATATAAAAAATATACATTTGACATGGGAAGCAACAACTAAATATAAATTTAAATAAATATTTAGACAATCACAGGTAAGAAAAACAAGTGAAAAACAAACAAACAAACAAGTGAAGCCAAAACACTAGCATATTTTGCAAACATAAATATGTGCATATTTTGATGCAGAAATATGCATAGGCAATAATTATATATATTTAGCAGTAAGGCACTATTTATAGCATTCTCAAACTGAAAAGATGGGGAATATGAAAAATGACAATAGTATTAAATATGTAAATATAAAATGTGGGAGTGCCAATGAATATGTGAATCAAGTTACAGTGATGTATGTTGGTTATGCATAGATTGAGGTGATCATGTCATCACTGAGATTACTGAAGTACAAAAACATATCAAAAGTCCGCACACCAGAAATTGCTCCTTAGCAGGTTTTTTATAATAGTATCACCACATGTGACGTTTGCCCTTCATCAGACATGATGTCATCATGTCTGATGAAGGGCTATTGCCCGAAACGTCACATGTGGTGATACTATTATAAAAAACCTGCTAAGGAGCAATTTCTGGTGTGCGGACTTTTGATATGTTTTTGTACTTTTGTATCTGTGCTTCCGTCCAGCACCCAGCACTCACCGTTTTTGGATGTGCGTGCTGTTTTTTGCATCATCACTGAGATTACTGAAGTTGTTGAGAAGCCTGATGATCTTGGGGAAAAACTGCTTGTGTGTCCGGTGGTCTGTGCCTGAATGCACCAGTAACATCTATCAGATGGCAGCATTGTACGGCAGCATGACATTGTACTGTATTTAATTTTGGTTAGTGCAGCTTCTTTTATTCTTTATTTGTTCTGGCCACTATATATAAACTAAAATTATGACAAACATCATATAATCTGTTGTTATTGAGATGATGGTGCAGTATATATTAAGAGTAGTTAGACATATCTGTGGTCTTTTGGGGGCTCAGACATTATTCTGCAGGGAATGTCAGTCTCAAGTCAACTTATACATAATATTTGTGTAATAACATAAAAAACAAATACAAACATGCAAATAACAAAAGTACGTGTGTTGCTCAAAAGGTTTGGCTCTGCCGATGGGTCCATGCTCTCCAGGGTATTACTGCGTAGGAGGAGCCACTGAGGCCAGACCAACAGATGGAGAAACAGGCAGCATGTGTCCACCTGGGACATACTGTGGTAAGGCCTGCTTTACTGTGTTGGAACGGACTTGACTTGGAATGGTTGTATCAGTAAGTTGCCAACAAAGTTTTTCAGCCTATTAATAGTCATATAGCAAAGTGGTTGGAAAAAATGGACAGCACTCAAAAGCCTGGTATAATGATTAATTGTAATATTTGTAACCAAGTTTAATTGGAGAATATTTTTACTCAATGATAATATTAACACTAAATTTAAGTTTTTGTTGTCTGTCACTCAGAAGTGAAGAGCAAAAACTGAGTTAACCCCCACAGTATATGAATATGTAAAGTCTTATCATATCTTACTTTATATTCAAAGGCCAGTTGTTTTTATAGCAGGAAAGGCCACAGCCTTTAACTTTGGATTTTTTTTTATGGTTCTCCAATGTCTGGTCACAGCCCAGAGACAATGCAAATTAGATGGGCTAGAGACTCTAAAGTAGCTGTAGCTATGGTGACTCAGTCTCAGGTGGACTGGACACCCTAAATTACTCACATGGGCAGAATTGTGAGTCATCTTGTGTCTCTTTGTGTTGACCTGCGTAGGGTGTCTGTCTGTCTTCTGCCCATTGTATCCTGATATAAGCCTCAGAGCCCCACAGGTCAGAATAAGTGTGTGTATATAAAGTCAATAAAAGACTGGATGAATGAATGACTACTTTGACTCTTTCTCTCTGCAGTCGAGGGCTCTGGAGAACCGCAGTTGTGTCCAGCCGGTACTTTCTCCTCAGTGCCAGGACTGACCAGTGAGGCTGGCTGTGAGCCCTGCACCGCTGGTTACTACTGCAAAGAAGCAGGTCTGAGGGCTCCGACTGGACCCTGCAGTCAAGGTCAATCCATACACTGAGTCATGACTCACTGGTGTTATTATTAAACTTTTTACTAGTTGCCTGTTTCGTAAAAAAAGATATGTGTAACTGATGATGTTATTTGTTGTACTCCAACCTCCTTTCACACTGGATGGTATTATTATTATTATATTATAAGTTTTCAGTCTGTTCATCTCTGGGGTGGGACGGCTGACCAACACAACACATAAAAATCCACCAATCAGCTGACCTCTGCTGACCTCACCAGAATAAAAAATGTCTAGTGGACAAATAAAGCAATTGAGTTTACAATTCTAGTACCAAAAACTTTAATTGCAACATTATAATAAACAATCCTTGTCGAGACCTAATATTCATGTATCAATATACAATATTACCAGATAAAATATCGCAATACTATATTGTATCGATTTTTTTCAGCCCCAACCCCTACTGTATTGTGTCTCTTGTAATTTTTGTAGGCTATTGGTGCCCTCCTGGTCAGACTGTTGCTACAGCCCTGCCGTGTCCTAAAGGCCACTTCTGCTCACAGGGGAGAGCAGCTCCAGAGCCGTGTCCATCAGGAACCTATCAGGACAGAGAGAAACAGGCAGCCTGCGCTGTCTGTGAGGCAGGTAGGGAGCCCTTTATACTCCTTTTACCTTGTCAGCAAAAGCATATATATATATTTTTTTAAACACTGTTCTTTAGTTCAGTGGCATTTTTGTTTTGCTGAACAGGCTGTAATGAAAACAGCTTTCAAGTAACCCAGCAGATGTTTTCTCATTGAAGTTGATGGCGTATTCACATGCACGTTACAATTATTATACTGCACTTTGCAGGCAAATATTTTATAAATATTATCGTTATAATATTAGAATAAAATATTAATTTACTTACTTCTACCCTGAAATCCATTTAAATAGTTTTTTGTGACCAACTGTTTATTAGTTTTTCCTTTTTCATTCATTTTGGAGGTAACAGAAATATTGACATTGCACAATACATCTATTCAGTTGGGTAATCCACTGAACATTATGAATGTACATAACTTTCCATTCACAAATTGATGTACAATAAAGTGAATTAAACAAATATAAATATATAAGTAAATGAAACTAGTGATGCAGAAAGAATATATACTTAGTAGAACTCAAAATAAGGAAATCCAATTACATTATTTCTAGTTGTCATATGTCTCTATTTATTGTATCTTACCTATTTAACCAATGTTTACACTAATTAATTAAGGCTAGCTTAGATTTTTTAGGTGATTTACAACTTGTAAATGTTACTGTGTAATACATGTACTTTTTCAAATGTAGACAACACAATAATAAACATATACTTTAAATATTATTTGCTTAGTGTCTGGGCCCCTATTCTCATGCTTCAGCTAACTTATCAGGGTGTTTTCATGTCTTATATGATTGGACTTGTATTTTAACTTTGAATTAACTTAAACCGAACTGAAATATTGATCACGTCAATGGCAGTGCTACATTAAAAAAATGCTTGTCTCATCTTTCAAGGTTACTACTGTGATCTGAGATTAGCCAATGTCTCCTTGCTGCGGCCCTGCCCTAAAGGACACTACTGCCCGGCAGGTACAGCCCTGCCCAACCAACACCCCTGCCCCGCAGGCTCCTTCAGCCCCAGACAGCGTGCACACAGCCTTGCTGGCTGCATGCCATGTGCTGCTGGACACTACTGTCCTACTGCAGGACTGTCAGAGCCAGCAGGTGAGAAAAAGAGAGATCTTGTCTTTCCCTTTTTTTTTGTCAAGCCTTGTATGTCAAAACTTATCTTGAAACAGTTTTCTGTTATTCCAACAAACAAGCTTCCATAGTCTTATGGGATGATCACCCAAATTCTAAGTAGTTTTTTTCCTAAGTTGACTTTTAAGTGGAGATAGCTTTGGATTTACTGTATTTGCCTCAGTTTTGAGATATCTATTTCAGAGACTAATATTTCAAGAGCTGAAGTGGTTAAGTTTTTAAACCCAGATTAACTGGGGCTGCAGATTTATCTACATTCCTGTATGATGACAATGTGTTGTGATATTCTTTTACTCATAGGACCGTGCCATGCTGGTTATTGGTGCAGAGAGGGGGCATCCTCTCCCAGCCCTCTGGATGGACTCTCAGGTTCCCTGTGTCCGCCTGGTCAATACTGCCCCTCAGGTTACTAGCTTGCCTTCCTGTAATAAGCAATCAGCAACCAGCAGCTGCTTCAGTGCTGCTGTACTGTTGAAGCCTGAAATCTATCAGTTTGCAGGGGGTCCACCTTTTTCAAAATCATGGTTTTTGTAATCCAGTGCTGAGACAGCTGGTTTTATAGGCTAATGTAAGCAAATTTATACTGTGTGAGGCTATTAACATTCTACCATACTATGTTCAAGGGCCACAATGTTTTATTCATGCTAATTACCATTTGGTGGCCTACAGGAAGTTCTGACAACATTTATCTTGTAACTTTTGAGACCGTTTTCTTCAAATTAATTTGTACACTTGTTCTCTCTGACTTTAAAAATGCTGCTGTAGGGTAAACTCTTGTCTTCTCCTGAGTTGCTCAATGCTGCACGCAGCAGTCGGTGCTTTGTAAGAGTGTCTCACTTACTTTGTTGCACTTAAATTCTGCTTACAGTGTGTAAAACACTGTCAAAGTATATTGTATTGTCAAGTAACTGCATTTTTCTAATATTTTTCTGCTTACACATCTGTTTACTGGAGTTGAAATATGAGTTGTTGTTTGTATCATCTTTACAGGCACAACAGCTCCTGTGGCCTGCCCTGCAGGAAGCTGGTCAAACACCTCAGGCCTGCGTAGCCAGGAAGAATGTAAGCCCTGTCTGGGAGGATTTTACTGCGACTCTGCAGGCCGCACTGAACCTACTGGACCCTGCAGTAGAGGGTACACCAGACTCTGATGACCTTAAGAAATAAACACATATGTCATTATTATTTATTACAAGCTCATGAAAAAGTGCTTTCCACATGAAGATCATATCTGTTTTTAAGCCTCAGCGCCGACGCCAGCCAAGGGTATAGGCATTGTGTTTTTGGATTGCCTGTCCATCCATCCCATTCTCGTGAACCCAATATCTCAAGAACGCCTTGAGGGAAATTCTTCAAACTTGACACAAATGTCCACTTAAACTCAAGGAAGAACTGATTTTGGTGGTCAGAGATCAAAGGTCAAGGTCACTGTGACCTCACGTCTGTCCCAGCATGTGAACACAATATCTCAATTTCTTCAAATTGCCTGTCCATCCATCCCATTCTCGTGAACCCAATATCTCAAGAACGCCTTGAGGGAAATTCTTCAAACTTGACACAAATGTCCACTTAAACTCAATTCATATACTTACTTCATACGCTAGCTAGAAGAGGTCACTCAGTAGAGCGCAAGTCCTCCCCAGGCAACAGAAGAGTGAGAATTCAGCTGTCGATGGTGGTATAAAACAGAGCAACCAAAAAATAGAATTGCTGCCTTGCAGTTGTTTCCCCCTGCCAGCCAAGTTACAGTTTACATCCATGTGTGTCCTTCTCATGCAATGTCTGTAGTGAAGACTGAAGGACTTCAATATAGAACTGACCCAAGTTCTCACTATACATGTGTGATTCCTGTCTTAGAGACTGTTTTTACAGAGGAGGACGGAGGACTGATAGTGAGCTGAATATTATGATGTCACAGTGAAGTTGACCTTTGACCTTTTGAATATTAAATGTCATCACCTTATCATTTTATCCTATTAGACATTTGTGGGTAATTTTGTCATAATTAGTGCACGAAACCTTTGACATTTGACCACCAAAATTGATTCAGTTCATCTGTCAGTCCAAGTGGACATTCATCTCAGGTTTGAAGAAATTCCATTACATAAATTCTATACACCGATTCTTGAGATATCACATTCACAGGAATGGGATGACCTGAAAACATAATACCCCTGGCCATAAAAAACATAAGGCCATAAAAGTCATAATAAAAACAGCAAAAAAAAATTAGGCTTATCAGTCCAGTAATATTTGAGATTAGCTCCGGACAAGATGCAGGTCTCGTCATCATGCTCCCAGCTTACACCGGGCAGGGATAATAATGACAATACAGGAATTTCAAACAGGATAAAATGATTTATTTTGAAAAGTCAAAGATCAGCTTCATTGTGACATCATTTTGCAAAAACAATTGAAGCTCTTCGTCAGTCCTCTGTCATCTAAGTGAGGACAGCATGGTTTTTTTTATTGGAAATTATTCACTAGAATCAGACATGTCAATAGAGTGATAACTCCTGAATACATTTTTATTAAATTCAAAGACTTCACCACATGAGTCTAGACATCTGGACATGCATGGATGTAAACTTGACTAGTTGCTGGAGGCATACAGCTGTGAGGTAGTAATTCTAGTTGTTCATGTGTCTTATGCAGATATTACTGTGCAGAGGGAGCCGTCACATCTACCCCCACTGATGGAATTACAGGGGGACCTTGTCCTGAGGGTTCCTACTGCCCAGAGGGAACTGTTCAACCTGTGCCCTGTGATTTAGGAACATATGTTGCTGTTACACACGCTACTCAGTGCGAGCCCTGTGTGCCAGGATGGTACTGTGTGTCTGGCTCTCTGTACTTGTGTCCAGCAGGTTTGTGGTTTGCTATTTTGTATGCTCTTAAAACCACTTTGAAAATACTTTTTTCATTTGTATGCTAATTTTATGAAATTAAAAACTAAAATAATTGCTAAAAAACTGAAACAAACAAAAGGCTAATGTAATTACCAACTTTAAAACAACATGTTTTGTGTCCTTCATGTTTATGCATTTCCTTGCTTGTCCTGTGACCTGCAGGCTTTTACTGCCCTGAAGGAACTGGATTTGACTTGAGAGGCTGTCCAGAGGGAACTTATGGTCCTGACCCCGGCTACTGGTCTGTCTCACAGTGCAGGCAGTGTGACGGCGGCCATTACTGCTCTTCCAGAAATGGCACAGCTGTCACTGGACCGTGTCAGGCAGGGTATTACTGCTCACATGGAAACACCTCTCCACAACCTCTCTCACAGGCTGCAGGTAAACAAACATCTTTACCAGATATGTGCTACATGTTCAGGAAGGTCTGATCACATTTTTTCTTTCTAATATGTGAGAAAATTGAATTGTCAGCCTTGCGTGTTTTCCATTAGTATTTCTATTTTGAGATGGTTGACAAATGGCAGCTGTTCTCTGTGTCTCTCACCAGGAGAGGGAGGGCCATGTCCTGCCGGTCATTACTGCCCCCAAGCCACCGTCCATCCTCTGCCCTGTCCACGTGGAACATTCTCTAACCTCACCAAATTAGTCTCCCAGGTCGCTTTGACTCCATATCGCACTCACATGTCTCCTTGACAATGATTGAGAAAGAAGTCTTTTCCCTCAAAAATACAGAATTATGATGGAAATATCACATTTTGTTTAGTGATTTTTCTTTTTTTAGTTTTGGGAATTGTGAAAATTTGTGTAGAGATAAAAAACAAAACAAAACACAATTCAAGATTTCTTTGTTACACATAACACATGACATAAATAATTATATGAATATAAATGTAAATACAGCAGACACAATACAGTATTCATTCAGATTGTTGCATTAACTGGCTCTGCTGTATCTGTCATCCATTGTGTAAGAGCAATTGAAAAGTAGCTACAGTATATGGAATAAACATGTTAGCTAACAATACTGTTAGCTACTGTTATAGCGAACACTACTATAAGCCACTGTTAGGTAACACTACTGTTAGCTACTGTAAGTTAACAACTATTAGCTCTGTTTGCTATTTAGCAAGTTAGCTACTACTACTGATGATGGAAGATTTTTCTGTGACATATAACACGTATTAGCTACTGTTTGGTACTGCTAACATTAGCCTCTGTTAAAGAAAATGCTACCGTTAACTACGGTTTGCTAACACTACTACTTTTACAATGAACACTACTGTTAGCCACTGTCAGCTAACACTACCTTTAGCTACTGTCATAGTGAACACTACCGTTAGCTACTGTTAACTAGTGTATGAGTATGCTAGTTACTACTACTGGTGGAGGGTTTTTGTGATACATAAGATATTACATAAATAATCATAAGAACATAAATATAGACAAAATACAGTAGTCACTGGAATTGTAGTGACAGCCAGTTGCATAATCTTGTTCTGCCCTGTTTGTCTTGATTTAATCTTTATAAAGTAAAACAGTCAATGGGAAAATTATACTGTGAAATAAATACTGACTTTGAAAAAGAACAGTTTAAAATTAATTACTTTATTAACTACTGTCCATGTGAAAAGAAGCAGAATGAAAAAAAAGTTTTTAAAAATGAATTGGCTGTACTGTATATATTGTCTCACTTTATTCACTTTACTACTATTTATTTGTTATTTATTTCATGTCACGTCAGTTTTTTAAATTATATTATTACTTTTAAAATTGAGCCCTTTGAGTCTCCTGACACTATCACATAGCTGTCTATCATGCTCTACTTTGAAAGCAGGTTTATGGTCAGCAGTCCCGCTATACCAGCCCTATACAGTATATACAGTAACTTCCAATATTTTCCTTGTCTTTCATTGTGACAGCCAATCAATATCTAATCCCCAATCAATGTCACAGTGAGGCACTCTCTCTTTTTTCATTTTCTTACAGCCTCTCTGCCCCCCC